>CAWUFW010001273.1:0-215000 GCA_963921515.1 Calotriton arnoldi
AAAAAGCAATTAGCTTTAGATAGAGAATCCCTAGATCTCCTTAGAGAGAGAAGAAAGTTGGGACTAGAGTCCCATGGTGGCAGCAATATCCCTAGAGATAGGGAAAGGTCTTATGACCATAGAAACCTAAACAAGATTGTCCCTCCCTACCAGAGTGGGGATGACATCCACAAATGGATAACTGCACTGGAGAGGGCCTGTAAAGTTCAGAAGGTCCCCCAGAGGCAGTGGGCAGCAATCTTGTGGCTCTCCTTTGCAGACAAATGTAGAGACAAGCTCCTCACTGTAAGAGAAGAGGATGCTGACAATTACACAGTCTTGAAGAGTGCTCTGATAGATGGGTTTGGCCTAACCACTGAACAGTATAGGTTGAAGTTCAGAGACACCCAAAAAGCTCAGACGCAAGACTGGGTTGATTTTGTAGATTGTGCTACAAAGGCTCTGGAAGGTTGATACATGGCAACAAAGTGCATGACTTTTTAGGATTGTACAATTTGATTATGAGGGAGCAGATCCTTAATAATTGTCAAAACCAGCTTTTGCACCAGTATCTGGTGGACTCTGATCTGACCTCTCCCCAAGAATTGGGAAAGAAGGCAGACAAATGGGTCAGAACCAGAGTAAAAACTAGAAATCAGGGTGGTGACCAGAAGAAAGATTCTACTAAGTCCCAAGAGAAAGGTGGGGATAAATCTAAGGATAAGTCCCCTACAGGGCCCCAAAATTCCTCTTCTGGGGGTGGGTCCCAAACTCCTTCCTCTCCTGAAAAGAAACCCTATTGCCATGTCTGTAAAAAGCCTGGGCACTGGAAAACTGATCCCAGTTGCCCCAGGATTGGCAATAAAGAAAATGTTCCTCCCACAACTACTACCACCCCTCCTGGTACTACCAGTAGTAATCCTCCAGTTGGGAGTAGTGCACCCAAAAAGTTGGGTGCTTTTGCAAGAGGAACAGAGGTGGGCCCTAGTTTAGACAGGGACCCCTCAACAGACTCCTCTGACTCTGATGGTGGTATAGGATTTGCCACCTTTACCATGGGTCCCATAGCATTGGGCAGGTACAGATTGGAGCCAATAATTAATGGTCAGAAAGCTGTGGCATTTAGGGACACAGGGGCTAGTGTCACCATGGTGGCAGGGAAACTAGTCCCCCTCACCAGCTTTTACCTGAGTTTAAATACCAGGTGACCAACATTGATGGTGTCAGAACAGATCACCCCATGGCCATAGTCAATCTCAGCTGGGAGGGGGTCACAGGCCCAAAAAGAGTGGCAGTGTCCCCAACCCTACCTGTAGATTGCCTGATGGGCAATGATTTGGAAATTTCAGCCTGGGCTGAAGTTGAACACCAAACCCATCTTAGGATGTTGGGCGTCCCTGCAAAGGTTAGTGGGGCTGTGATGGCCACAGCCCCAGCCCAAGAATTTGGAGAGATGGAGCCTGAAAGAATGGCCCACTCTCCCCCAAAAGAGAGCACAAGGGTTGAAGAAAAGTCTTCTTCCCTCCAGACAGTAGGTAAGGGTCAGCCTCCTCAGGGAACTGACCCCACCCCTAGTGAAGGAACTGCCCCAGAGGTAGTCAGGCCTGGCCTGGCCACACCCCTGATGGCAGAGGACCCTTCCAAGGTGGGACCCAGTCTGGAGCAGGTAACCTGCCCCTCTCTACCCTGCCTCAGCCAGCCCAGGGCTGCAGAGGTCAGGGAGGCCAGTGGACCCCCCAGGACCCCCTGTCCAGAGGAAGCCCCCATCAGCAGATTAGGGGCACCCAGTCTAGTAGCCCTAGCCAGGTGAAAATTCCTCTACACACTGAGGGATCCCCCATACCTTTATGTAGGGACCTCCCCCAGAAGGACTCTGGTAGGCAAGGGCAAACCTGGGACCAGAAGGTTCCAAACCTGCCATGTCCCTCCAGTAGTCCATCCAAAGGGACCCAACCCCCAGCTGTAGGCAGCCAAAGGTTGACCCTTAGAGCAAAGTGCAACTCAGTCATGGAAAGACAGGCATACATGGCTGACCAGTGATCTGAGGAAGCTGAGGCCAACATTCCTAGGGCCTCACTTCCCTACTCAGCCACCTCACCAGCCTTGTACTTTACCTAAGCACACCACAGGTAGTGATGCCCCATGGTGGAGACCCTCTCATACCCTTAGGGTGAGGGATTGCTTAGTGGACCATAAGACAGGGGGCAACCATGCTAGTGCAGGTGCTTCCTTATATGACCACTTAGTCAATGAAGGCTCAACTGGCCAAGGTTAGCCTTATCTCCTTTCGTTTGGGGGGGGTTATGTAGGAAGGTGGAATCTGACTATATGGTTGCCCCCACTTTTTTTATGGTGTTTTGCTGGTTTATGACTTAGTTGGACTGGGATCCTGCTATTCAGGGCCCCAGTCTATCTGCTTTCTCTGTAAAATGGTTTCCATGTGCCTTAGGCACATCTCTGATTGGAATCTGGAGTGCCCTTATAAGTCCCTAGTATATGGTATACTATGTACCAAGGGCATAGGTACCTCAGAGGCCTACCCGGGGCTGCAGCACGTATTGTGCCACCCCTGGACGGCCATCCAAACTGACACCACAGGTCTGCTACTGCAGCCTGGGTAAGGTGGTGCATGCACCCCTTACTGTGATATAGGTTACCTATATCACTAAATACATACACACATATAAACCTATAAGTCACTCCTAAGGCAGGCCTTATCAATCCTAAAGGCAGAGTGCATGGTTCCTATGTGAGAGGGTGCCCCTGCATGAGCAGGGCCCCTCTGCAGCGTTCGGAGACCATCTCTGATGCTGTTTGTAGTGCAGCCTGACCATATACTCTTAAGCGCATTATATCCTCGCGGTAAAATGCTAACTTTGGAATGGCTGCACCTAAACATGTCGTGTTTGGTGTCAAACATCTTGGAATACTACCCCCCGCCAATCCTGGCGGCGGGGGTAGCATTCCACCCTTCTAGAGGGAAAGACATGGTAACTCTGGCTTACCCGGTAACTTCTTTCTGAAGCCCTGGCATCACAAAATGGATGCTGCTGCCACAGACACAAGTCTGGCCTCCTGCTGCTGGACGAAACTCCGGCAGGGGAGGCCTGGACAATAGGTTTCCTGTTGCAGGGAGGTGTGACCACCTCCCCAGACAGGATAATGTGTATTGGGGCTGGGTGGGTGCACTCTTAGAGTGCTTTGAAGTCCTGCACTGGGGGAGCAAAAGGCTCCTCTGTGCATATGCCAGTTCAAACCAGCTCAGGGGCTACCTGCCCCTGCTCTGGCGCGAAACTGGACAAAGGGAAGTGGGTGTAGCCACCCCCTCCCTTGACCCTCCCATAGGTGGGGTCATAGAGTTAGTCCAACCCCTATTTTTAGAATAAAGGTAGGAACCCAGTCCTTAGGACTTTAGATTATACCTGGACGAAACTCTGACACTGAATCCTGGACCTTCGACGCTCTACGACAAGATTAGAGGACTGAAGAATCTCCCTTGGGGTCAAGGAGTGACTCCCCTGCTTGGCAGGCACCAAAGAAGCATCTGTCCGGTTCGCATTACTGAAGCTCCCGTCGGATGCCGAAGTCATCGCATCACCAGAGGTGGATTCTCAGACTTCCCCGAGGCTACCCTGAGTCCCCAGCAAAGCTGAGGCCCGTGGCTATCGTGGGTGACTTGAGACCGTGACCCCTGGACACCGAGCACATTTGCAAGTGCACCATCTTCTGGGTCTCCCAAGAAGTCGTGCTTTGGGCTCCGAGTAGCCCTAGCCTCCAGCACCACCTGCACCGAAGATCACTGGCCCCCACTCCACGAGTGTCCTGTAAGCCAGCTCCACGTGCGGCGTCACGAGGCTCCTTCGCGGTCGCTAGCCCGTTGGCTAGTAGCCCTTAACGAAGGCCAATCTTTTCCTAACTTGGCATCCTAGTTGCTCCAGGCCTGCCCTCACTTACCCTCGCTGGGTGAGTTCCATAGACCTTGCTGGTCTGCACCATCGACGATCTACATCTTACTCGAGACTTGCCGTTGCCAAGGCTTGTTGGGTCCAATCCGGTCGCCGACACCTCAGCACTCGACAGACATCGAGCACCAGCCCGAATCCTGCTCCTGGTTGCCGACAACGCCTCCCGGACCTCGTGGCTGAAGAGTCAAGACGACCGTCAACGCACCTGAAGCACTCGACATCGGTGGGCATCTGTCCATCGCCTTCCTGGTCACTGGCTAGTGACCCAGACTCTGTCCCCTCTGCTTTCAGGTTCACCAGAACTCCGATCCACTCTTGGATCCACCCGGACACTTTTCTCTTGGCCGCTAGCAGCACTTTGCAGCAGATCGCCATTCGAATCGACGACGAAACCCGACCCCGAAAGGCACCTATGCACCCGGCTTCCCTGGGTGAGGTAACACGAGTACTCCGGTGCTCCCGTGGGTAGAGACTCTTCAAAGTCCTAGATCTCAAAGGGTTTTGTCCTAGTCCTCTTCTAAGTGTCCCTTTCCTCTATTTTCCCGATCCCGACTTTCTCCATAGAAGTTAACGGCGTATCGCGGTTGTGTATTTACACTGCACGCGTCTCCCGTGGGTCCCCTGTGTCACTACCTTGGGTGGTTCCTTGTGGTCCAAGCACTTCTAGAGGCTCTAGGCCTAGTGTCTAGTTCAGTCGTGGTTCGCATACCACTTTATTGGTATATGGTTTGGTACGCCCCTAGGGCCCAAACGTGTATTTGTGCTATTATTGTGATTTAAGATCTTATAACTTATGTATTTCGAACTCTAGCCTCATAAAGAGACTAGAGGGGTGTGTTTAGTAATAAATACATATATTTTGAATATATACCTGGTGTGGTGCTCTTTCATTTGGTCACTCAAGAGATTATAGACTGGTAAAACAAGCTGCTTTACATTCCTTCAAGACTTAGCCTGAAGGCTGCTCTCCATAGCTACCACTAGGATAGCTTTCAATAAGGTTGTCTTTAACCTACCTACCATAAGAGTCGATTTGGACTGGTGCAAGGTGCCCACTATAATTAGTGGACAGCATATGCCAGGCCAACTTCTCACATTGGTGTGCAGCGTGTGGGATTCCAGCTTGCTATTGTTTTACCAGATAATCTCAATTGAATTGATCAACTGAAAACCACTAAAGGTACCTAAGGTACATATAATTTAAGCTTAGAATAACAGTAAGTTCTACTGAACTTAGAGTTGTGTGTTAAGGGATAGCACAACCCTTTCTACAACTCAAGAGAGTTTAGTAGGCCACACTAGAGTAGGTAGTGCATACACCACACCACACTAGTAATGTCTTTAAGGGTAGGATCTAAAGAATCCTTGCAGGAAGCCATTGAGCTTTCCACCCTCCAAGTATGATACACTCCCATTCTTGGAATTGAGAGCTTTATGC
Organism: Calotriton arnoldi; assembly: GCA_963921515.1. Taxonomy (NCBI): domain Eukaryota; kingdom Metazoa; phylum Chordata; class Amphibia; order Caudata; family Salamandridae; genus Calotriton; species Calotriton arnoldi. Next base: position 5,383 of record CAWUFW010001273.1, read on the forward strand.
AACTTGAGAAAAATAAGGACAGGCCAAAGCCCCACCACCCAACACCTCAAGGAGTTGTTGGTGGCTTATGACCTTAGTAAGCCTGTAGGGACTGAAGGGGTAGGAGCTGAGGGTGGGGCAGAAGAAGAGGAGGAGGCCAGGGGTACCAATACCCCCAGCCCCCCTCTGAAACTGGCCAGGAGGGTGACAATGACCCTGACCTGGATAACCCAATCCCTCCTGTGGAAGATGATGAGGATGATCAGAATGATGCCCTCTTTGTCCCCCCAGGAAGGATTAAGAGTGTGCCCAGAAGGTCTAGGTCTCCTTCTCAGGAGTCTAACCACTCTGGCACCTCTATAGGGAGCTCTGTCTCATCTCATAGGAGAGAATCCTCTCATGAGAGAAGAAAGAGGCTAGTCCAGTATGAGGAAACTCAGCTGGAACTCAGAAAAAAGCAATTAGCTTTAGATAGAGAATCCCTAGATCTCCTTAGAGAGAGAAGAAAGTTGGGACTAGAGTCCCATGGTGGCAGCAATATCCCTAGAGATAGGGAAAGGTCTTATGACCATAGAAACCTAAACAAGATTGTCCCTCCCTACCAGAGTGGGGATGACATCCACAAATGGATAACTGCACTGGAGAGGGCCTGTAAAGTTCAGAAGGTCCCCCAGAGGCAGTGGGCAGCAATCTTGTGGCTCTCCTTTGCAGACAAAGGTAGAGACAAGCTCCTCACTGTAAGAGAAGAGGATGCTGACAATTACACAGTCTTGAAGAGTGCTCTGATAGATGGGTTTGGCCTAACCACTGAACAGTATAGGTTGAAGTTCAGAGACACCCAAAAAGCTCAGACTCAAGACTGGGTTGATTTTGTAGATTGTGCTACAAAGGCTCTGGAAGGTTGGATACATGGCAACAAAGTGCATGACTTTTTAGGATTGTACAATTTGATTATGAGGGAGCAGATCCTTAATAATTGTCAAAACCAGCTTTTGCACCAGTATCTGGTGGACTCTGATCTGACCTCTCCCCAAGAATTGGGAAAGAAGGCAGACAAATGGGTCAGAACCAGAGTAAAAACTAGAAATCAGGGTGGTGACCAGAAGAAAGATTCTACTAAGTCCCAAGAGAAAGGTGGGGATAAATCTAAGGATAAGTCCCCTACAGGGCCCCAAAATTCCTCTTCTGGGGGTGGGTCCCAAACTCCTTCCTCTCCTGAAAAGAAACCCTATTGCCATGTCTGTAAAAAGCCTGGGCACTGGAAAACTGATCCCAGTTGCCCCAGGATTGGCAATAAAGAAAATGTTCCTCCCACAACTACTACCACCCCTCCTGGTACTACCAGTAGTAATCCTCCAGTTGGGAGTAGTGCACCCAAAAAGTTGGGTGCTTTTGCAAGAGGAACAGAGGTGGGCCCTAGTTTAGACAGGGACCCCTCAACAGACTCCTCTGACTCTGATGGTGGTATAGGATTTGCCACCTTTACCATGGGTCCCATAGCATTGGGCAGGTACAGATTGGAGCCAATAATTAATGGTCAGAAAGCTGTGGCATTTAGGGACACAGGGGCTAGTGTCACCATGGTGGCAGGGAAACTAGTCCCCCTCACCAGCTTTTACCTGAGTTTAAATACCAGGTGACCAACATTGATGGTGTCAGAACAGATCACCCCATGGCCATAGTCAATCTCAGCTGGGAGGGGGTCACAGGCCCAAAAAGAGTGGCAGTGTCCCCAACCCTACCTGTAGATTGCCTGATGGGCAATGATTTGGAAATTTCAGCCTGGGCTGAAGTTGAACACCAAACCCATCTTAGGATGTTGGGCGTCCCTGCAAAGGTTAGTGGGGCTGTGATGGCCACAGCCCCAGCCCAAGAATTTGGAGAGATGGAGCCTGAAAGAATGGCCCACTCTCCCCCAAAAGAGAGCACAAGGGTTGAAGAAAAGTCTTCTTCCCTCCAGACAGTAGGTAAGGGTCAGCCTCCTCAGGGAACTGACCCCACCCCTAGTGAAGGAACTGCCCCAGAGGTAGTCAGGCCTGGCCTGGCCACACCCCTGATGGCAGAGGACCCTTCCAAGGTGGGACCCAGTCTGGAGCAGGTAACCTGCCCCTCTCTACCCTGCCTCAGCCAGCCCAGGGCTGCAGAGGTCAGGGAGGCCAGTGGACCCCCCAGGGCCCCCTGTCCAGAGGAAGCCCCCCATCAGCAGATTAGGGGCACCCAGTCTAGTAGCCCTAGCCAGGTGAAAATTCCTCTACACACTGAGGGATCCCCCATACCTTTATGTAGGGACCTCCCCAGAAGGACTCTGGTAGGCAAGGGCAAACCTGGGACCAGAAGGTTCCAAACCTGCCATGTCCCTCCAGTAGTCCATCCAAAGGGACCCAACCCCCAGCTGTAGGCAGCCAAAGGTTGACCCTTAGAGCAAAGTGCAACTCAGTCATGGAAAGACAGGCATACATGGTGACCAGTGATCTGAGGAAGCTGAGGCCAACATTCCTAGGGCCTCACTTCCCTACTCAGCCACCTCACCAGCCTTGTACTTTACCTAAGCACACCACAGGTAGTGATGCCCCATGGTGGAGACCCTCTCATACCCTTAGGGTGAGGGATTGCTTAGTGGACCATAAGACAGGGGGCAACCATGCTAGTGCAGGTGCTTCCTTATATGACCACTTAGTCAATGAAGGCTCAACTGGCCAAGGTTAGCCTTATCTCCTTTCGTTTGGGGGGGTTATGTAGGAAGGTGGAATCTGACTATATGGTTGCCCCCACTTTTTTTATGGTGTTTTGCTGGTTTATGACTTAGTTGGACTGGGATCCTGCTATTCAGGGCCCCAGTCTATCTGCTTTCTCTGTAAAATGGTTTCCATGTGCCTTAGGCACATCTCTGATTGGAATCTGGAGTGCCCTTATAAGTCCCTAGTATATGGTATACTATGTACCAAGGGCATAGGTACCTCAGAGGCCTACCCGGGGCTGCAGCACGTATTGTGCCACCCCTGGACGGCCATCCAAACTGACACCACAGGTCTGCTACTGCAGCCTGGGTAAGGTGGTGCATGCACCCCTTACTGTGATATAGGTTACCTATATCACTAAATACATACACACATATAAACCTATAAGTCACTCCTAAGGCAGGCCTTATCAATCCTAAAGGCAGAGTGCATGGTTCCTATGTGAGAGGGTGCCCCTGCATGAGCAGGGCCCCTCTGCAGCGTTCGGAGACCATCTCTGATCCTGTTTGTAGTGCAGCCTGACCATATACTCTTAAGCGCATTATATCCTCGCGGTAAAATGCTAACTTTGGAATGGCTGCACCTAAACATGTCGTGTTTGGTGTCAAACATCTTGGAATACTACCCCCCCGCCAATCCTGGCGGCGGGGGTAGCATTCCACCCTTCTAGAGGGAAAGACATGGTAACTCTGGCTTACCCGGTAACTTCTTTCTGAAGCCCTGGCATCACAAAATGGATGCTGCTGCCACAGACACAAGTCTGGCCTCCTGCTGCTGGACGAAACTCCGGCAGGGGAGGCCTGGACAATAGGTTTCCTGTTGCAGGGAGGTGTGACCACCTCCCCAGACAGGATAATGTGTATTGGGGCTGGGTGGGTGCACTCTTAGAGTGCTTTGAAGTCCTGCACTGGGGGAGCAAAAGGCTCCTCTGTGCATATGCCAGTTCAAACCAGCTCAGGGGCTACCTGCCCCTGCTCTGGCGCGAAACTGGACAAAGGGAAGTGGGTGTAGCCACCCCCTCCCTTGACCCTCCCATAGGTGGGGTCATAGAGTTAGTCCAACCCCTATTTTTAGAATAAAGGTAGGAACCCAGTCCTTAGGACTTTAGATTATACCTGGACGAAACTCTGACACTGAATCCTGGACCTTCGACGCTCTACGACAAGATTAGAGGACTGAAGAATCTCCCTTGGGGTCAAGGAGTGACTCCCCTGCTTGGCAGGCACCAAAGAAGCATCTGTCCGGTTCGCATTACTGAAGCTCCCGTCGGATGCCGAAGTCATCGCATCACCAGAGGTGGATTCTCAGACTTCCCCGAGGCTACCCTGAGTCCCCAGCAAAGCTGAGGCCCGTGGCTATCGTGGGTGACTTGAGACCGTGACCCCTGGACACCGAGCACATTTGCAAGTGCACCATCTTCTGGGTCTCCCAAGAAGTCGTGCTTTGGGCTCCGAGTAGCCCTAGCCTCCAGCACCACCTGCACCGAAGATCACTGGCCCCCACTCCACGAGTGTCCTGTAAGCCAGCTCCACGTGCGGCGTCACGAGGCTCCTTCGCGGTCGCTAGCCCGTTGGCTAGTAGCCCTTAACGAAGGCCAATCTTTTCCTAACTTGGCATCCTAGTTGCTCCAGGCCTGCCCTCACTTACCCTCGCTGGGTGAGTTCCATAGACCTTGCTGGTCTGCACCATCGACGATCTACATCTTACTCGAGACTTGCCGTTGCCAAGGCTTGTTGGGTCCAATCCGGTCGCCGACACCTCAGCACTCGACAGACATCGAGCACCAGCCCGAATCCTGCTCCTGGTTGCCGACAACGCCTCCCGGACCTCGTGGCTGAAGAGTCAAGACGACCGTCAACGCACCTGAAGCACTCGACATCGGTGGGCATCTGTCCATCGCCTTCCTGGTCACTGGCTAGTGACCCAGACTCTGTCCCCTCTGCTTTCAGGTTCACCAGAACTCCGATCCACTCTTGGATCCACCCGGACACTTTTCTCTTGGCCGCTAGCAGCACTTTGCAGCAGATCGCCATTCGAATCGACGACGAAACCCGACCCCGAAAGGCACCTATGCACCCGGCTTCCCTGGGTGAGGTAACACGAGTACTCCGGTGCTCCCGTGGGTAGAGACTCTTCAAAGTCCTAGATCTCAAAGGGTTTTGTCCTAGTCCTCTTCTAAGTGTCCCTTTCCTCTATTTTCCCGATCCCGACTTTCTCCATAGAAGTTAACGGCGTATCGCGGTTGTGTATTTACACTGCACGCGTCTCCCGTGGGTCCCCTGTGTCACTACCTTGGGTGGTTCCTTGTGGTCCAAGCACTTCTAGAGGCTCTAGGCCTAGTGTCTAGTTCAGTCGTGGTTCGCATACCACTTTATTGGTATATGGTTTGGTACGCCCCTAGGGCCCAAACGTGTATTTGTGCTATTATTGTGATTTAAGATCTTATAACTTATGTATTTCGAACTCTAGCCTCATAAAGAGACTAGAGGGGTGTGTTTAGCAATAAATACATATATTTTGAATATATACCTGGTGTGGTGCTCTTTCATTTGGTCACTCAAGAGATTATAGACTGGTAAAACAAGCTGCTTTACATTCCTTCAAGACTTAGCCTGAAGGCTGCTCTCCATAGCTACCACTAGGATAGCTTTCAATAAGGTTGTCTTTAACCTACCTACCATAAGAGTCGATTTGGACTGGTGCAAGGTGCCCACTATAATTAGTGGACAGCATATGCCAGGCCAACTTCTCACATTGGTGTGCAGCGTGTGGGATTCCAGCTTGCTATTGTTTTACCAGATAATCTCAATTGAATTGATCAACTGAAAACCACTAAAGGTACCTAAGGTACATATAATTTAAGCTTAGAATAACAGTAAGTTCTACTGAACTTAGAGTTGTGTGTTAAGGGATAGCACAACCCTTTCTACAACTCAAGAGAGTTTAGTAGGCCACACTAGAGTAGGTAGTGCATACACCACACCACACTAGTAATGTCTTTAAGGGTAGGATCTAAAGAATCCTTGCAGGAAGCCATTGAGCTTCCACCCTCCAAGTATGATACACTCCCATTCTTGGAATTGAGAGCTTTATGCAACTTGAGAAAAATAAGGACAGGCCAAAGCCCCACCACCCAACACCTCAAGGAGTTGTTGGTGGCTTATGACCTTAATAAGGCTGTAGGGACTGAAGGGGTAGGAGCTGAGGGTGGGGCAGAAGAAGAGGAGGAAGCCAGGGGTACCAATACCCCCAGCCCCCCCTCTGAAACTGGCCAGGAGGGTGACAATGACCCTGACCTGGATAACCCAATCCCTCCTGTGGAAGATGATGAGGATGATCAGAATGATGCCCTCTTTGTCCCCCCAGGAAGGATTAAGAGTGTGCCCAGAAGGTCTAGGTCTCCTTCTCAGGAGTCTAACCACTCTGGCACCTCTATAGGGAGCTCTGTCTCATCTCATAGGAGAGAATCCTCTCATGAGAGAAGAAAGAGGCTAGTCCAGTATGAGGAAACTCAGCTGGAACTCAGAAAAAAGCAATTAGCTTTAGATAGAGAATCCCTAGATCTCCTTAGAGAGAGAAGAAAGTTGGGACTAGAGTCCCATGGTGGCAGCAATATCCCTAGAGATAGGAAAAGGTCTTATGACCATAGAAACCTAAACAAGATTGTCCCTCCCTACCAGAGTGGGGATGACATCCACAAATGGATAACTGCACTGGAGAGGGCCTGTAAAGTTCAGAAGGTCCCCCAGAGGCAGTGGGCAGCAATCTTGTGGCTCTCCTTTGCAGACAAAGGTAGAGACAAGCTCCTCACTGTAAGAGAAGAGGATGCTGACAATTACACAGTCTTGAAGAGTGCTCTGATAGATGGGTTTGGCCTAACCACTGAACAGTATAGGTTGAAGTTCAGAGACACCCAAAAAGCTCAGACTCAAGACTGGGTTGATTTTGTAGATTGTGCTACAAAGGCTCTGGAAGGTTGGATACATGGCAACAAAGTGCATGACTTTTTAGGATTGTACAATTTGATTATGAGGGAGCAGATCCTTAATAATTGTCAAAACCAGCTTTTGCACCAGTATCTGGTGGACTCTGATCTGACCTCTCCCCAAGAATTGGGAAAGAAGGCAGACAAATGGGTCAGAACCAGAGTAAAAACTAGAAATCAGGGTGGTGACCAGAAGAAAGATTCTACTAAGTCCCAAGAGAAAGGTGGGGATAAATCTAAGGATAAGTCCCCTACAGGGCCCCAAAATTCCTCTTCTGGGGGTGGGTCCCAAACTCCTTCCTCTCCTGAAAAGAAACCCTATTGCCATGTCTGTAAAAAGCCTGGGCACTGGAAAACTGATCCCAGTTGCCCCAGGATTGGCAATAAAGAAAATGTTCCTCCCACAACTACTACCACCCCTCCTGGTACTACCAGTAGTAATCCTCCAGTTGGGAGTAGTGCACCCAAAAAGTTGGGTGCTTTTGCAAGAGGAACAGAGGTGGGCCCTAGTTTAGACAGGGACCCCTCAACAGACTCCTCTGACTCTGATGGTGGTATAGGATTTGCCACCTTTACCATGGGTCCCATAGCATTGGGCAGGTACAGATTGGAGCCAATAATTAATGGTCAGAAAGCTGTGGCATTTAGGGACACAGGGGCTAGTGTCACCATGGTGGCAGGGAAACTAGTCCCCCCTCACCAGCTTTTACCTGAGTTTAAATACCAGGTGACCAACATTGATGGTGTCAGAACAGATCACCCCATGGCCATAGTCAATCTCAGCTGGGAGGGGGTCACAGGCCCAAAAAGAGTGGCAGTGTCCCCAACCCTACCTGTAGATTGCCTGATGGGCAATGATTTGGAAATTTCAGCCTGGGCTGAAGTTGAACACCAAACCCATCTTAGGATGTTGGGCGTCCCTGCAAAGGTTAGTGGGGCTGTGATGGCCACAGCCCCAGCCCAAGAATTTGGAGAGATGGAGCCTGAAAGAATGGCCCACTCTCCCCCAAAAGAGAGCACAAGGGTTGAAGAAAAGTCTTCTTCCCTCCAGACAGTAGGTAAGGGTCAGCCTCCTCAGGGAACTGACCCCACCCCTAGTGAAGGAACTGCCCCAGAGGTAGTCAGGCCTGGCCTGGCCACACCCCTGATGGCAGAGGACCCTTCCAAGGTGGGACCCAGTCTGGAGCAGGTAACCTGCCCCTCTCTACCCTGCCTCAGCCAGCCCAGGGCTGCAGAGGTCAGGGAGGCCAGTGGACCCCCCAGGGCCCCCTGTCCAGAGGAAGCCCCCCATCAGCAGATTAGGGGCACCCAGTCTAGTAGCCCTAGCCAGGTGAAAATTCCTCTACACACTGAGGGATCCCCCATACCTTTATGTAGGGACCTCCCCCAGAAGGACTCTGGTAGGCAAGGGCAAACCTGGGACCAGAAGGTTCCAAACCTGCCATGTCCCTCCAGTAGTCCATCCAAAGGGACCCAACCCCCAGCTGTAGGCAGCCAAAGGTTGACCCTTAGAGCAAAGTGCAACTCAGTCATGGAAAGACAGGCATACATGGTGACCAGTGATCTGAGGAAGCTGAGGCCAACATTCCTAGGGCCTCACTTCCCTACTCAGCCACCTCACCAGCCTTGTACTTTACCTAAGCACACCACAGGTAGTGATGCCCCATGGTGGAGACCCTCTCATACCCTTAGGGTGAGGGATTGCTTAGTGGACCATAAGACAGGGGGCAACCATGCTAGTGCAGGTGCTTCCTTATATGACCACTTAGTCAATGAAGGCTCAACTGGCCAAGGTTAGCCTTATCTCCTTTCGTTTGGGGGGGGTTATGTAGGAAGGTGGAATCTGACTATATGGTTGCTCCCACTTTTTTTATGATGTTTTGCTGGTTTATGACTTAGTTGGACTGGGATCCTGCTATTCAGGGCCCCAGTCTATCTGCTTTCTCTGTAAAATGGTTTCCATGTGCCTTAGGCACATCTCTGATTGGAATCTGGAGTGCCCTTATAAGTCCCTAGTATATGGTATACTATGTACCAAGGGCATAGGTACCTCAGAGGCCTACCCGGGGCTGCAGCACGTATTGTGCCACCCCTGGACGGCCATCCAAACTGACACCACAGGTCTGCTACTGCAGCCTGGGTAAGGTGGTGCATGCACCCCTTACTGTGATATAGGTTACCTATATCACTAAATACATACACACATATAAACCTATAAGTCACTCCTAAGGCAGGCCTTATCAATCCTAAAGGCAGAGTGCATGGTTCCTATGTGAGAGGGTGCCCCTGCATGAGCAGGGCCCCTCTGCAGCGTTCGGAGACCATCTCTGATCCTGTTTGTAGTGCAGCCTGACCATATACTCTTAAGCGCATTATATCCTCGCGGTAAAATGCTAACTTTGGAATGGCTGCACCTAAACATGTCGTGTTTGGTGTCAAACATCTTGGAATACTACCCCCCGCCAATCCTGGCGGCGGGGGTAGCATTCCACCCTTCTAGAGGGAAAGACATGGTAACTCTGGCTTACCCGGTAACTTCTTTCTGAAGCCCTGGCATCACAAAATGGATGCTGCTGCCACAGACACAAGTCTGGCCTCCTGCTGCTGGACGAAACTCCGGCAGGGGAGGCCTGGACAATAGGTTTCCTGTTGCAGGGAGGTGTGACCACCTCCCCAGACAGGATAATGTGTATTGGGGCTGGGTGGGTGCACTCTTAGAGTGCTTTGAAGTCCTGCACTGGGGGAGCAAAAGGCTCCTCTGTGCATATGCCAGTTCAAACCAGCTCAGGGGCTACCTGCCCCTGCTCTGGCGCGAAACTGGACAAAGGGAAGTGGGTGTAGCCACCCCCTCCCTTGACCCTCCCATAGGTGGGGTCATAGAGTTAGTCCAACCCCTATTTTTAGAATAAAGGTAGGAACCCAGTCCTTAGGACTTTAGATTATACCTGGACGAAACTCTGACACTGAATCCTGGACCTTCGACGCTCTACGACAAGATTAGAGGACTGAAGAATCTCCCTTGGGGTCAAGGAGTGACTCCCCTGCTTGGCAGGCACCAAAGAAGCATCTGTCCGGTTCGCATTACTGAAGCTCCCGTCGGATGCCGAAGTCATCGCATCACCAGAGGTGGATTCTCAGACTTCCCTGAGGCTACCCTGAGTGCCCATCAAAACTGAGGCCCGTGGCTATCGTGGGTGACTTGAGACCGTGACCCCTGGACACCGAGCACATTTGCAAGTGCACCATCTTCTGGGTCTCCCAAGAAGTCGTGCTTTGGGCTCCGAGTAGCCCTAGCCTCCAGCACCACCTGCACCGAAGATCACTGGCCCCCACTCCACGAGTGTCCTGTAAGCCAGCTCCACGTGCAGCGTCACGAGGCTCCTTCGCGGTCGCTAGCCCGTTGGCTAGTAGCCCTTAACGAAGGCCAATCTTTTCCTAACTTGGCATCCTGGTTGCTCCAGGCCTGCCCTCACTTACCCTCACTGGGTGAGTTCCATAGACCTTGCTGGTCTGCACCATCGACGATCTACATCTTACTTGAGACTTGCCGTTGCCAAGGCTTGTTGGGTCCAATCTGGTCGCCGACACCTCAGCACTCGACAAACATCGAGCACCAGCCCGAATCCTGCTCCTGGTTGCCGACAACGCCTCCCGGACCTCGTGGCTGAAGAGTCAAGACGACCGTCAACGCACCTGAAGCACTCGACATCGGTGGGCATCTGTCCATCGCCTTCCTGGTCACTGGCTAGTGACCCAGACTCTGTCCCCTCTGCTTTCAGGTTCACCAGAACTCCGATCCACTCTTGGATCCACCCGGACACTTTTCTCTTGGCCGCTAGCAGCACTTTGCAGCAGATCGCCATTCGAATCGACGACGAAACCCGACCCCGAAAGGCACCTATGCACCCGGCTTCCCTGGGTGAGGTAACACGAGTACTCCGGTGCTCCCGTGGGTAGAGACTCTTCAAAGTCCTAGATCTCAAAGGGTTTTGTCCTAGTCCTCTTCTAAGTGTCCCTTTCCTCTATTTTCCCGATCCCGACTTTCTCCATAGAAGTTAACGGCGTATCGCGGTTGTGTATTTACACTGCACGCGTCTCCCGTGGGTCCCCTGTGTCACTACCTTGGGTGGTTCCTTGTGGTCCAAGCAGTTCTAGAGGCTCTAGGCCTAGTGTCTAGTTCAGTCGTGGTTCGCATACCACTTTATTGGTATATGGTTTGGTACGCCCCTAGGGCCCAAACGTGTATTTGTGCTATTATTGTGATTTAAGATCTTATAACTTATGTATTTCGAACTCTAGCCTCATAAAGAGACTAGAGGGGTGTGTTTAGCAATAAATACATATATTTTGAATATATACCTGGTGTGGTGCTCTTTCATTTGGTCACTCAAGAGATTATAGACTGGTAAAACAAGCTGCTTTACATTCCTTCAAGACTTAGCCTGAAGGCTGCTCTCCATAGCTACCACTAGGATAGCTTTCAATAAGGTTGTCTTTAACCTACCTACCATAAGAGTCGATTTGGACTGGTGCAAGGTGCCCACTATAATTAGTGGACAGCATATGCCAGGCCAACTTCTCACATAGGGTAGTGCAGTGGTGTTTGGGTAGTGTAGGGGGTCGTGCTGGGGGTAGTGGTTTAGGGTAGTGCAGTGGTGTTTGGGTAGTGTAGGGGGTACTGCTGGGGGTAGTGTTTTAGGGTTTAGGGTAGTGCAATGGTGTTTGGGTAGTGTAGGGGTACTGCTGGGGGTAGTGTTTTAGGGTTTAGGGTAGTGCAGTGGTGTTTGGCTAGTGTAGGGGGTACTGCTGGGGGTAGTGTTTTAGGGTTTAGGGTAGTGCAATGGTGTTTGGGTAGTGTAGGGGTACTGCTGGGGGTAGTGTTTTAGGGTTTAGGGTAGTGCAGTGGTATTTGGGTAGTGTAGGGGGTCATGCAGGGGTGGTGTTTCAGGGTTTAGGGCAGTGCAGTGGTGTTCGGGCAGTGTAGAGGGTCGTGCAGGGTTGTGGTGTTTCAGGGTTTAGGGCAGTGCAGTGGTGTTCGGGCAGTGTAGGGGGTCATGCTGGGGGTGGTGTTTCAGGGTTTAGGGCAGTGCAGTGGTGTTCGGGCAGTGTAGGGGGTGGTGCAGGGGGTGGTGTTTCAGGGTTTAGGGCAGTGCAGTGGTGTTCGGGCAGTGTAGGGGGTGGTGCAGGGGGTGGTGTTTCAGGGTTTAGGGCAGTGCAGTGGTGTTCGGGCAGTGTAGGGGGTGGTGCTGGGGCTGGTGTTTCAGGGTTTAGGGCAGTGCAGTGGTGTTCGGGCAGTGTTGGGGGTCGTGCTGGGGCTGGTGTTTCAGGGTTTAGGGCAGTGCAGTGGTGTTCGGGCAGTGTAGGGGGTCGTGCTGGGGCTGGTGTTTCAGGGTTTAGGGCAGTGCAGTGGTGTTCGGGCAGTGTAGGTGGTCGTGCTGGGGCTGGTGTTTCAGGGTTTAGGGCAGTGCAGTGGTGTTTGGGCAGTGTAGGGGGTCATGCTGGGGCTGGTGTTTCAGGGTTTAGGGCAGTGCAGTGGTGCTCGGGCAGTGTAGGGGGTCGTGCTGGGGGTGGTGTTTCAGGGTTTAGGGCAGTGCAGTGGTGTTCGGGCAGTGTAGGGGGTCGTGCTGGGGCTGGTGTTTCAAGGTTTAGGGCAGTGCAGTGGTGTTTGGGCAGTGTACGGGGTCATGCTGGGGGTGGTGTTTCAGGGTTTTGGGCAGAGCAGTGGTGTTCGGGCAGTGTAGGGGGTCGTGCTGGGGGTGGTGTTTCAGGGTTTAGGGCAGTGCAGTGGTGTTCGGGCAGTGTAGGGGGTCGTGCTGGGGATGGTGTTTCAGGGTTTAGGGCAGTGGTGTTTGGGCCGTGTAGGGGGTCTTGCTGGGGGTGATGTTTCAGGGTTTAGGGCAGTGCAGTGATGTTTGGGCAGTGTAGTGGGTCTTGCTGGGGGTGGTGTTTCAGGGTTTAGGGCAGTGCAGTGGTGTTCAGGCAGTTTAGGGGGTCGTGAAGGGGTGGTGTTTCAGGGTTTAGTGCAGTGGTGTTCGGGCAGTGTAGGGGGTCTTGCTGGGGGTGGTGTTTCAGGGTTTAGGGCAGCGCAGTGGTGTTCGGGCAGTGTAGGGGTCGTGCAGGGGCTGGTGTTTCAGGGTTTAGGGCAGTGCAGTGGTGTTCGGGCAGTGTAGGGGGTCATGCGGGGGTAGTGTTTTAGGGTTTAGGGTAGTGCAGTGGTGCTTGTGTAGTGTAGGGGTCGTGCTGGGGGTAGTGTTTTAGGGTTTAGGGTAGTGCAGTGGTGTTTGTGTAGTGTAGGGGGTCATGTTTTAGGGTAGTGCAGTGGTTTTTGGGTAGTGTAGGGGGTCGTGCTGGGGTAGTGTTTTAGGATTTAGGTTAGTGCAGTGGTGTTTGGGTAGTGTAGGGGGTCATGCTGGGGGTAGTGTTTTAGGGTTTAGGGTTGTGCAGTGGTGTTTGTGTAGTGCAGGGGGTCATGCTGGGGGTAGTGTTTTAGGGTTTAGGGTAGTGCAGTGGTGCTTGTGTAGTGTAGGGGGTCGTGCTGGAGGTAGTGTTTTAGGGTTTAGGGTAGTGCAGTGGTGTTTGTGTAGTGTAGGGGGTCATGTTTTAGGGTAGTGCAGTGGTGTTTGAGTAGTGTAGGGGGTCGTGCTGGGGGTAGTGTTTTAGGATTTAGGTTAGTGCAGTGGTGTTTGGGTAGTGTAGGGGTCGTGCTGGAGGTAGTGTTTTAAGGTTTAGGGTAGTGCAGTGGTGTTTGTGTAGTGTAGGGGTCATGCTGGGGGTAGTGTCTTAGGGTTTAGGATAGTGCAGTGGTGCTTGTGTAGTGTAGGGGGTCGTGCTGGGGGTAGTGTTTTAGGGTTTAGGGTAGTGCATTGGTGTTTTTGTAGTGTAGGGGGTCATGTTTTAAGATGCAACGCTCCAATACCTGACCAGTCTGCACTACATAAAACTGCAAAAACTAAAAATAAAAAGTGTTTTGCACACTTTTGTCATTGGGCTATATGTGGGCTACATCTGGGTAATATTTGTGCTACATTTGGGCTCTTTTTTCTCTGGTGGCCATCTTGGAAGACTTCTTTGTTATGAAGTTTCCTAATTTCCTTATTTACTGCAGTCTCCTCAGTAGGAAATGCTTTCAGTTTTTTTGGGTAGTGTAGGGGGTCGTGCTGGGGGTAGTGTTTTAGGATTTAGGTTAGTGCAGTGGTGTTTGGGTAGTGTAGGGGGTCATGCTGGGGGTGATGTTTCAGGGTTTAGGGCAGTGCAGTGGTGTTCGGGCAGTGTAGGGGGTGGTGCAGGGGGTGGTGTTTCAGTGTTTAGGGCAGTGCAGTGGTGTTCGGGCAGTGTAGGGGGTGGTGCAGGGGGTGGTGTTTCAGGGTTTAGGGCAGTGCAGTGGTGTTCGGGCAGTGTAGGGGGTCGTGCTGGGGCTAGTGTTTCAGGATTTAGGGCAGAGCAATGGTGTTCAGGCAGTGTAGGGGGTTGTGCTGGAGGTGGTGTTTCAGGGTTTAGGGCAGTGCAGTGGTGTTCGGGCAGTGTAGGGGGTCTTGCTGGGGGTGGTGTTTCAGGGTTTAGGGTAGTGGTGTTCAGGCAGTGTAGGGGGTCTTTCTGGGGGTGATGTTTCAGGGTTTAGGGCAGTGCAGTGGTGTTCGGGCAGTGCAGGGGGTCGTGCTGGGGGTGGTGTTTCAGGGTTTAGGGCAGTGCAGTGGTGTTCTGGCAGTGTAGGGGGTCGTGCAGGGGGTGGTGTTTCAGGGTTTAGGGCAGTGCAGTGGTGTTCGGGCAGTGTAGGGGGTCGTGCTGGGGGTGGTGTTTCAGGGTTTAGGGCAGTGCAGTGGTGTTCGGGCAGTGTAGGGTGTCGTGCTGGGGGTGGTGTTTCAGGGTTTAGGGCAGTGCAGTGGTGTTCGGGAAGTGTAGGGTGTCGTGCAGGGGTGGTGTTTCAGGGTTTAGGGCAGTGCAGTGGTGTTCGGCCAGTGTAGGTGGTCTTGCTGGGGGTGGTGTTTCAGGGTTTAGTGCAGTGGTGTTCGGGCAGTGTAGGGGGTCTTGCTGGGGGTGGTGTTTCAGGGTTTAGGGCAGTGCAGTGGTGTTCGGGCAGTGTAGGGGTCTTGCTGGGGCTGGTGTTTGAGGGTTTAGGGCAGTGCAGTGGTGTTCGGGCAGTGTAGGGGGTCGTGCTGGGGCTGGTGTTTCAGGGTTTAGGGCAGTGCAGTGGTTTTCGGGCAGTGTAGGCGGTCGTGCTGGGGCTGGTGTTTCAGGGTTTAGGGCAGTGCAGTGGTGTTCGGGCAGTGTACGGGGTTGTCCTGGGCCTGGTGTTTCAGGGTTTAGGGAAGTGCAGTGGTGTTCGGTCAGTGTAGGGGGTCGTGCTGGGGGTGGTGTTTCAGGGTTTAGGGCAGTGCAGTGGTGTTCGGGCAGTGTAGGGGGTCGTGCTGGGGCTGGTGTTTCAGGGTTTAGGGCAGTACAGTGGTGTTCGGGCAGTGTAGGGGGTCGTGCTGGGGCTAGTGTTTCAGGGTTTTGGGCAGAGCAGTGGTGTTCGGGCAGTGTAGGGGGTCGTGCTGGGGGTGGTGTTTCAGGGTTTAGGGCAGTGCAGTGGTGTTCGGGCAGTGTAGGGGGTCTTGCTGGAGGTGGTGTTTCAGGGTTTAGGGCAGTGGTGTTCGGGCAGTGTAGGGGGTCTTGCTGGGGGTGATGTTTCAGTGTTTAGGGCAGTGCAGTGGTGTTCGGGCAGTGTAGGGGGTCTTGCTGGGGGTAGTGTTTCAGGGTTTAGGGCAGTGCAGTGGTGTTCGTGCAGTGTAGAGGGTCGTGCTGGGGGTGGTGTTTCAGGGTTTAGGGCAGTGCAGTAGTGTTCGGGCAGTGTAGGGGGTCGTGCAGGGCGTGGTGTTTCAGGGTTTAGGGCAGGGCAGTGGTGTTCGGGCAGTGTAGGGGGTCATGCTGGGGGTGGTGTTTCAGGGTTTAGGGCAGTGCAGTGGTCTTCGGGCAGTGTAGGGGGTCGTGCAGGGGGTGGTGTTTCAGGGTTTAGGGCAATGCAGTGGTGTTCGGGCAGTGTAGGGGGTCATGCTGGGGCTGGTGTTTCAGGGTTTAGGGCAGTGCAGTGGTGTTCGGGCAGTGTAGGGGTCTTGCTGGGGGTGGTGTTTCAGGGTTTAGGGCAGTGGTGTTCAGGCAGTGTAGGGGATCTTGTTGGGGGTGATGTTTCAGAGTTTAGGGCAGTGCAGTGGTGTTCGGGCAGTGTAGGGGGTCTTGCTGGGGGTAGTGTTTCAGGGTTTAGGGCAGTGCAGTGGTGTTCGTGCAGTGTAGGGGTACGTGCTGGGGATGGTGTTTCAGGGTTTAGGGCAGTGCAGTAGTGTTCAGGCTGTGTAGGGGGTCGTGCAGGGGGTGGTGTTTCAGGGTTTAGGGCAGTGCAGTGGTGTTCGGGCAGTGTAGGGGGTCGTGCTGGGGCTGGTGTTTCAGGGTTTAGGGCAGTGCAGTGGTGTTCGGGCAGTGTAGGGGGTTGTGCTGGGGCTGGTGTTTCAGGGTTTAGGGCAGTGCAGTGCTGTTCGGGCAGTGTAGGGGTCGTGCTGGGGCTGGTGTTTCAGGGTTTAGGACAGTGCAGTGGTGTTCGGGCAGTGTAGTTGGTCGTGCTGGGGCTGGTGTTTCAGGGTTTAGGGCAGTGCAGTGGTGTTCGGGCAGTGTAGGGGGTCGTGCTGGGGCTGGTGTTTCAGGGTTTAGGGCAGTGCAGTGGTGCTCGGGCAGTGTAGGGGGTCGTGCTGGGGGTGGTGTTTCAGGGTTTAGGGCAGTGCAGTGGTGTTCGGGCAGTGTAGGGGGTCGTGCTGGGGCTGGTGTTTCAAGGTTTAGGGCAGCGCAGTGGTGTTTGGGCAGTGTACGGGGTCGTGCTGGGGGTGGTGTTTCAGGGTTTTGGTCAGAGCAGTGGTGTTCGGGCAGTGTAGGGGGTCGTGCTGGGGGTGGTGTTTCAGGGTTTAGGGCAGTGCAGTGGTGTTCGGGCAGTGTAGGGGGTCGTGCTGGGGGTGGTGTTTCAGGGTTTAGGGCAGTGGTGTTTGGGCAGTGTAGGGGGTCTTGCTGGGGGTGATGTTTCAGGGTTTAGGGCAGTGCAGTGATGTTTGGGCAGTGTAGTGGGTCTTGCTGGGGGTGGTGTTTCAGGGTTTAGGGCAGTGCAGTGGTGTTCAGGCAGTTTAGGGGGTCGTGAAGGGGGTGGTGTTTCAGGGTTTAGTGCAGTGGTGTTCGGGCAGTGTA
Source organism: Calotriton arnoldi (assembly GCA_963921515.1). Classification (NCBI taxonomy): domain Eukaryota; kingdom Metazoa; phylum Chordata; class Amphibia; order Caudata; family Salamandridae; genus Calotriton; species Calotriton arnoldi. The sequence goes on from CAWUFW010001273.1 coordinate 22,285, forward strand.
GGGGGTCTTGCTGGGGGTGGTGTTTCAGGGTTTAGGGCAGCGCAGTGGTGTTCGGGCAGTGTAGGGGGTCGTGCAGGGGCTGGTGTTTCAGGGTTTAGGGCAGTGCAGTGGTGTTCGGGCAGTGTAGGGGGTCATGCGTGGGGTAGTGTTTTAGGGTTTAGGGTAGTGCAGTGGTGCTTGTGTAGTGTAGGGGGTCGTGCTGGGGGTAGTGTTTTAGGGTTTAGGGTAGTGCAGTGGTGTTTGTGTAGTGTAGGGGGTCATGTTTTAGGGTAGTGCAGTGGTTTTTGGGTAGTGTTGGGGGTCGTGCGGGGGGTAGTGTTTTAGGATTTAGGTTAGTCTAGTGGTGTTTGGGTAGTGTAGGGGGTCATGCTGGGGGTAGTGTTTTAGGGTTTAGGGTTGTGCAGTGGTGTTTGTGTAGTGCAGGGGGTCATGCTGGGGATAGTGTTTTAGGGTTTAGGGTAGTGCAGTGGTGCTTGTGTAGTGTAGGGGGTCGTGCTGGGGGTAGTGTTTTAGGGTTTAGGGTAGTGCAGTGGTGTTTGTGTAGTGTAGAGGGTCATGTTTTAGGGTAGTGCAGTGGTGTTTGAGTAGTGTAGGGGGTCGTGCTGGGGGTAGTGTTTTAGGATTTAGGTTAGGGCAGTGGTGTTTGGGTAGTGTAGGGGGTCGTGCTGGAGGTAGTGTTTTAAGGTTTAGGGTAGTGCAGTGGTGTTTGTGTAGTGTAGGGGGTCATGCTGGGGGTAGTGTCTTAGGGTTTAGGATAGTGCAGTGGTGCTTGTGTAGTGTAGGGGGTCGTGCTGGGGGTAGTGTTTTAGGGTTTAGGGTAGTGCATTGGTGTTTTTGTAGTTTAGGGGGTCATGTTTTAAGATGCAACGCTCCAATACCTGACCAGTCTGCACTACATAAAACTGCAAAAAAACTAAAAATAAAAAGTGTTTTGCACACTTTTGTCATTGGGCTATATGTGGGCTACATCTGGGTAATATTTGTGCTACATTTGGGCTCTTTTTTCTCTGGTGGCCATCTTGGAAGACTTCTTTGTTATGAAGTTTCCTAATTTCCTCATTTACTGCAGTCTCCTCAGTAGGAAATGCTTTCAGTTTTTTACTTTGATTCCATCAAGAAGGCATTCAGATGTGTCTCACATTTGCCATAAATTCAGAATGTTAGCACTCTAGTTGCTCATTAGATCACTGTAGTAAAGCTACTGCTCACCAGGGAGTTAACTGGAAGTCTGCTGCTGGTATTGAAAGTGATTGTTTCAGTCTGCATGTCAGAATTTTCTAATGAAATAGAAGAGGATTTGAGATCTCACTTAAAACATGCCCTAATTTTTCTTTCTGCAGCACTAACCATAATTTCTATTTCAAAAAGAACCCCCTCATTTTGTTCCTTTTTAAATTAAATGTTTTAAGTGTTACCGGTTTATTCCAATCAAGATGGCTTCAGGTGTGCCATACTTTTGTCATAAGTAAGGCTGTTAGCGCTCTAGTTGTTCTTTAGAACACTCTGGGAAGCTGCAGTAGAACACAAAGGACTCAACTGACAGTCTCTGCCCTTGTTGGATGTACATGTTTTACTGAGAATGTCAGACTTCATTCTCACATGACTGAGAAAGATAATGTGAATTTACAGAAAATATGCCTTCATTTTAGCTTCTGGAGCACCTTCCAAAACTCTATGGGACAAGCATGTGAAAATAGTTTTCTCTCAAACATGATTCATGATATCCCAGCAGAAGGTTTTTCACAGGGTAAAATCACCTTAGAACACACCACAATTCCTGAAATTAGTATGGTACCATCAACAAATGAATTCTAATGTAACTAAAGTCTGTTATCACCCTTAATAGTTCTCCTTTTGGTAACCCTCAAAATCTTTGATTCACTACAATGCATTTCAATGGGGTACTATCATGTATATTGGTCTCAAGATGGCTGCCAGCAATTCCAGGATGAAGTGCTGACAGCCAATCAGATCTCACAATGACATGTGTGGTTAGGCTCCGCCCAGATATATATGTGATTTTATGTTTGATTTTCTCAGGAACTACTGAACGGATTTACACCATTTAAGCAAAAGGCACGACTCTGATCCAAGGGCTACCTTTTTGGCAAATTTGGTGTAATTCCGTTCAGCAGTTCGGGCTGTAGCTTCGACTAAAGGTTTGAAGTACCTTAATCTTCAACTCAGGGATCTTATTAATATAAAGAACTTTACAGAAGCTGAAATATGAAAAGACATCTTTATTAACCTTACATAAGTGAGGCCACGTCACACAGAAGCCGTAGCAACTGTATGAGGCAGTCTGAGGAATACAAAGAACAGAGGCCTTTTATATGCTCTCAGGGTTACAAACTTCAGCATACAAGTAAGGGGCAGTCCTAGCTTGTGCAAGCATGCAAATACCTAACATTCCTTCTTTACAGTTTACCATTCAGATATTTACAACATTGAAAAAGCAGAGTCATGATGACAAGCCCATTTTCAGTTTGTCCAGCCCACAACCAAATACCCAGTGAGGCCCAACACCTGCAACAGATATAATCTGGACCCCTAATAAAACCGGGCACCTCCTCCTCGTAAAGCAGGTCATAAAGAAAGAGCAGTGACAGGTGTGAATAAGATTTAGATATAGATGTGTGCAATGAAGGGTTTATGGCATGCTGCACCTGGGCCCCTAATCTCGATCAGCCACTGGGAACTAAAACTGGCCGAACAGGTTCTGGCTCTGGACAGTGGAGTCAGCTTGCCCAGGTCACTGAAAGTGTACGTGTCCCCTAAGGCGCATTTTGGCTTTAGTCATTGCTTATGTGAGGGCAACCACAAAATGGCTGCCGTACACAAAATGGAACCCGAGGGTTCACAAGGGAATCGTTAATATTAGAGTGATCCCGTCACTCGAATATGACGCAAATACTCAGATATAGCATACCTGTCATTACCGGTCTGCTGATACCAAAATCGTCATGTTACAATGATGTTAATGACACAGGTCCAGAATTTTCAGTACCACAGACCCTCCTTTTGCCCTTACATAGGCAATTTACTTACACTCATGCTAATCTGAGTCCGGGTCTATATTCACAAATTCATTGAGATGTTGCTGTAGCATCATCCTATTGCTTAGCTCGTACCTTGATACAGGCTTCCTTACACACGATGTAGCACAGAGGCCACACATAGCAGGACCAAATAGGGAATACCTCTATCTGTAGTATGTGGCATAAGACCACATACCCAACAATTAGTGATGTTCCCTACTAACTGGTGTTGATGCAGAAGCGGTACAAAGGAATTATTAATAAACTCTGACCTCCTAACCAGTTCGTGTTCAGGTAAAGTATTGAAAGAATGCAAAGAAGTAGTAGTAGGAAGAGACATAGGTTGGGAGGTGGGTACAGATGTTAATTGGGTAGGAAAAAACAATCCCACCCATAAAAGACAATGTCATGTTTAAAAACACTAGAAAACACGTTGTTAAGAACATATAGACAACAGGAGAAAGTAGTGACCATTATTACAAACGAATTCATAATTTTTCACCACCCTAAGCAAAAAGTAAATCCTAAAATTATCTAGTAACATTTTTAGGGCTCCTATGTATTTCAGTAATTTATTACATGTTCAGGTGAAACAGTGGTGATCCTCATCAATGCTCTGAGGTGAAAAGGGAATACTCTTCCACAGAGAATGGACTTTATTCTGCTTTTACTAAACAGAATACTACTTTAAGACAATGCCAGCAAAACAATAAGAAACAGTCTCATAACACCTATTTTATGCAATCACACGGAAACCACTTTATGCATCAATTATGTCCAAAGTCCGTTCAAGCCTCTCTGGCAAGCTTCCATCGTCCATCAAATCTTCTCCCATTGTTGCATGGGCCTCTTGATTCAGGCCTTATATGAAAAATAGTGTTTTTCAGTATCCGTTGGAGTGCCCTCCTGGCAAACACTCACAGCTCATTTGAAAGTCTCAATGTCTCAAGGCAGTGCACCGATATCTCTCCTCTGCGGCAGGCACTACAGATAGTGAGCTCTTCATTGATCAAGGGCACAGATCATCTTATGCAGATCCGGGTCTACATTCTCAGGCTCCGACACTCATTACTCAGTGTCAGAGGACGCTCAGGCTGCTCTTTCATGAGCACCATAATGTAGTGCCTTTTTCCACTCTTGCATCTTCCGGTGCACTGCACTTCCGTTGGAGCAAAGGAAAAGGGTTGTGTGGCCAAAACTCAGGCCGAGGGGCTCAAGGGACTGCACACTGTCAGAGGTTACCAGCACATGACAGGTGAAAAACTCAGGCCTCAATCCTTTCGCTCTTTTGCACTGAAACTCTCCTGCTTCTTTTTGATGTTCAACGCCTTCTGATGAAGCAAGCAAAATACTTCGGAGATACCAGACGTCCGCCTCTCATTTGTGACGTAGGAAATGTGACGCAGTTGTTTTCTTAAAATTAATGCGAATACAATTCATTTGTGTTTTAACAAGGGGACTGCAAGCAGGTGGCCTGCAATCTGCGAGGGAATGGCCATATGCCATGAGACAGTTCTGGTCTAGAACACACTGTCATTTCTCAAAGGCAATACAAAGACAAAGGCAGTAGGCACAACAGTGCCTCTAGGCTCTTCAATTGGGTTTCCGTGTGAGAGCATATTCTCCATCATCTAATGGTAGATAGCGACATAATTAAGTCTAGGTGTTCCTAAATTCCTTGTCTTAAAAACATCTCAAAAGAAGAATCGCATAATACAGATTATCAGGGGCATGTAGATACCTCCCTTTAAAAGTTGTGCATCAGGTGCACTATGCAATACACAGGCTAATGATCAAAATGTGGAAACAAAAGACAAGAACTAGAGAGTCCTGGTATTTCCATAATTTAGAACACATCTGATCCCACCAAAAATTAAAGCAGTATGAACAAAAGGGTAAAAATAACCACATTAAAAAGAGTCATTGAAAATTTGTCATGTTCAAAAATAAATAAATGTAAGGTATCTCCTATTGAGATGGAAAACTTGTTTTGTTATAGTATTGAGTCAGTTAACCAGTCCATCACTATCCTAACAATCAGACTGGAAAACATTGCAGTGGGCCTAAAGAGAATTCTTGAAAACCAGTCTGGTGATACAAAAGGAATTATACATAATATGGGGGTTTCTGATATATTACTGCGGTCTGGAAGTGTGAACTTGAACAATACATCAATAAAAAGGCAAACTGGTGAAAAGAATATGGAAAAAGGGAAATGGAACTAGGACACAGCTAAAATCCCCAATAACTAGGCATGATGTGACATAAGGGGGTGACAAAAAGGTTGGCTCTACCGCTGGCCGCTAAACCATATACGGTAACCTCCGCTAATGTTCCAGTTCCTTCTTCAGGGAAAAAAATATGAAACCTTGTTTCCTTGATAGTACAAAGCCATACACTACTTAGGAAGCAGAACAAAACTGACTAATATAATATAAAAATTAGGTCACCATGCACAAAAGTCACAAATCTATCATTTATCCTTACGTCCAATTCAGGATACATAATTTTAGGGCTGCCTGTTCCTTACAGGAAAGGGGGCAGTAATGTGACTGTAGGTGAAACCTTGTTTCCTTGATATCTTTTTTTTTTTTTTTTTTTCCAAATACTATTAAAGCCAAATTTGACATACACTGGTGAAGTGTTGTCTGTCTTTCTGTGAAATTTAGTGTCAAAGCAAATCTACCCAACTGTTTGCAGGATACACATCGTCATGTATATCCCTTCACAACACAGGTAAACTTGTAATAGTATCATAAGCAGCAACATCATAAAATAAAAAAAAACGCACGTCAAGCCATCAGATATACGCGCTGTATATCAAGCACAAAAAGCATAGACAAAACAATAGTGTCAGGTTTAAAATCCTTACCCTCCCTTTTTGACAGTAGATCACCAATTAGTGGATATCTGCTGTCAAATACAACTTCAGACACACACAACCAGCAAGAACAATTCATGATAGAACCAAATACACAAACATGAAAAACGCATGGACATTTGTTTCCAAAGGGGTTACGCAAAAACACATCTCATTTCAACCAACCAAACTTACGTGTCTTGTCAGCCTTAAAATCATCTAGAGCAAAAAAATAAAAAATACACAACACACAAAAGAGAAAACATTTCTCATAACAAACAAATATTCTGTATAACTTGTAATCAGAAGACCAAACATTATATTTTCCCTTTGGAATTAAGTTGTTTAATTTTGTGGAAAAACCAGAAACCCTTCCTTTTAGAGGCCTGTTTAGCAATGTCATTCTGCATTTCACAGAGACAAGTCCTAATTTAAAAGGGCACAAATGTGAACATGGCAGCCAATGTCTCCTTTTTAGGCGCTAAAAATTCTCTTTTTCCAGATTATTAAACAACATTTACTGTGAATAATTTACAGAACCTAATAACACACGTACCAGTTTTTAGAACAAATGCTTGTTTGCAATTGTACTCATTTCATCAACCTAAAATAGATGAACGTCTAAGTAGGTGCAGCTAAAGTTAAAACCTTCCACCCTAATATTAAACTTAAACCTCTGCACCAGGCACATTGGCTCACTGACCCATTTAAAAGTGAACCCAAAATGGGAATAACCTGCAAATTTGTGTTTTATACCTAAATGTATTCATTTACTGAAGCCTAAAGCACTTTAAAGCTATTTTAAATGGCAAAAATACCCAAATTCGACTTTGATGTTTGGGGCACTTAAAAATAAATATCCCATAAGTATGTTACATATTAATCATCCTCAGGATGTTCTTTACACATTACAGATATTAGATATTAGACATATCTCATGTAAATATTTAGAAAAAATGGGTTTTTCACACCTGCGCCAAGTGAAAATCCATATGCTAATGTAGTCATTATTTGGTATAGCACAACTTAAATTAAATTTTAATGCTAGGATGTTATAGTATGAGCTTTAAGCTTCATGAATAGTAAAAAACGAATTTTGTAGCACTTATTTTTAATAATTATTTTTCATAATTAATAATAAAAAATAAAAAAATAAAACCCTTTTATTTTTGATAATTCCACATATAAGAGCAAGCTGCATCCCTTGCCTATCATTTTAGACGCATTTATTTATAAGCCTAAACACAGAAGCCTAACTTAAAACATGACAAAATTTGGCGCCACATTTTTCTTTCTAAAAAGGACAATTTTATTTAGCAACAGACCCAAGAATATACTTACAAAATGTTGCTTAATAGACTGAAAAACATCAAGAAAAACCACGAACAGACATTGAGCTCATTTTGAGACATAAACAGAAAGGGGTGAAACACTCAGGACACACAATACGGCGCGCTTTTAGCCATGCATTTCATGAATAGCGCCAACGCTATTCTCTTACAGAAGTTGCACTAATAGGAAAACCACAGACATTTAAACACACACATTTTAACCCACCTATCAATACTCAGGACAGCCCACAGACTGTACTAGAACCAAACCATTTGTAAATACTAGTTGTAAGTTATATTTACAAGAAACGCTTCTGAATTGGACTACGAAAATACACTCAATTCACTAGCTTTGGTTAGCAGAACATCAAACAAAATCGTTCTGCATATCTTCATTCATAAAAACTGCGCAGAACAAAGGATGCTTATTTTGTATTATGTCATATTTTAATTCCCTGGGGATACAAAATCACCAAGGAAGAAATATGTTTGTAAATCTAAACCTATTTAGATTTTCCCTTTAGGGGAAGCCGGCTAATCCAAACGTATACAAAGTTGGCCAACACAAAGCTCCAAATTTGCTAAGATCAGGCATCTTATAGCTCACTAATCTAGCTTCAAACTTCAAGGGGCTATCTCTATCGATACACTCGTAAATATACAAGACCCTCGGTTTTTGAAAATTGCAATCTTCAAATAAAACTAAGGACCAAACAAACTAAGAACCAATCAAACTAAGACTCAAAGAAACCAAGGAACCAAAGAACAAACGACTGGGAGCGACCCACTTATACTTAACTCTTACTTTTACTAATCAAAAGGTTATCCAAATTCTATCTGTCAAGTTCTACATGACCTAACGGTCTTTTAGAATACTCACGCCAAAAAGGTTCTCAGTCAGGAGTGACGTCATGTGGAGGATCAAAAATCAGGAAGATCAGAAATGTACTGGGCTGCAGAAACAAAGAATCTCCAGAATCCTTGTGCACAGAGTACCTCCTTAGTAGAATCTTGTTCTGTCCTCCTCAGTAGATTTCAGTCTCCTGACAAGATCTCCCACAGAAAGCCACTTCTCTGATGAGGCCCCGCGTTGGCTGCGCCATTTGAAGTACCTTAATCTTCAACTCAGGGATCTTATTAATATAAAGAACTTTACAGAAGCTGAAATATGAAAAGACATCTTTATTAACCTTACATAAGTGAGGCCACGTCACACAGAAGCCGTAGCAACTGTATGAGGCAGTCTGAGGAATACAAAGAACAGAGGCCTTTTATATGCTCTCAGGGTTACAAACTTCAGCATACAAGTAAGGGGCAGTCCTAGCTTGTGCAAGCATGCAAATACCTAACATTCCTTCTTTACAGTTTACCATTCAGATATTTACAACATTGAAAAAGCAGAGTCATGATGACAAGCCCATTTTCAGTTTGTCCAGCCCACAACCAAATACCCAGTGAGGCCCAACACCTGCAACAGATATAATCTGGACCCCTAATAAAACCGGGCACCTCCTCCTCGTAAAGCAGGTCATAAAGAAAGAGCAGTGACAGGTGTGAATAAGATTTAGATATAGATGTGTGCAATGAAGGGTTTATGGCATGCTGCACCTGGGCCCCTAATCTCGATCAGCCACTGGGAACTAAAACTGGCCGAACAGGTTCTGGCTCTGGACAGTGGAGTCAGCTTGCCCAGGTCACTGAAAGTGTACGTGTCCCCTAAGGCGCATTTTGGCTTTAGTCATTGCTTATGTGAGGGCAACCACAAAATGGCTGCCGTACACAAAATGGAACCCGAGGGTTCACAAGGGAATCGTTAATATTAGAGTGATCCCGTCACTCGAATATGACGCAAATACTCAGATATAGCATACCTGTCATTACCGGTCTGCTGATACCAAAATCGTCATGTTACAATGATGTTAATGACACAGGTCCAGAATTTTCAGTACCACAGGTTCCTATGGAAAATTGCATGGGGAAAACACGTTTTGGGACCCCCCTTTTTTCTCGGCCCCCGCTTGCCGAATCACCCCGAGACTTTCAGGATAGGAGCAGACCGGAGCGCCCCAACAAGTTGGAAAATTTTGCGAAGATTCGTCAACCGGCGCCAAAGTTATTTCAAATAGAATGTTGCAGATTTCCTATGGAAAATAGGTCCTAACTATAACTATCTACTAGCGACCGCCAGTAGATTATATATATATATATATATATATATATATATATATATATATATATATATATATATATATATATATATATATAGTATTCAGACAAAATATTGAAACTAAAGTATCATCCTACCAAAATATTGTGTACAAAATATCATGATATGGAAATACCGTCTGCAAGAATATATATGAACAAGGCCGCATGTCTGGCGGCCGAAACGCGTCTTTGGACAATGATGGTTAATTAATAAACACCTTGCCACTTCAACTGCTGTGGAGTCTGTGTCCTTGTGTAGTGCCGGTGTGACTGGACACTCTTGGATTTTCATGTGGATATATATATATATATATATATATATATATATATATATATATATATATATATCACAAAAGATGCTCCTTCCGACTTCAATGGACCCGTGAGAAGTGGCGTGCTCACCGGCGGAGCAAGCCGGTAATGTCAATATCAAAAAACCACCAATATGCACGCTCTCAGAAACAAGGAACTCCGTAGTAATAATCCACAAGTTGTTTATTCACAACGCGTTTTAGGGCAAAACCCCTTGATCACGTGAAACGTGCACACGTAAAGGGTGACTAATAAAGCATTCAATACAGTCATAGACATAATCGTAGGACTACTGCGTATTTTGTTCCCTGCAAATAAATGGCAGACATATTGGAACGGATGAAATGCAAACATGAGAACACAAACATCATGTAAAACGTGTAGTTATACCCACGCTGTTGTTGGCTGTGCAAAGATGCAATAAAGCAATGAGTGAACATGTACACATACTGAATTATTGGCAGTCTGTAACTCAAGGTATTATAAACATTGTCTCCAAATAAAGGAATTAAATATGCAATATATTGGTACAGAATAAACATACCTTGGCTAGGTAAGTGCCCTGGTGAGACAGAATGCACGACAGGGGTAACGAGTCCGCAAAGTCTGACTACAAGATTACGGGCCAGTGCCCATTTTTACACAAACACTAACAGATTACGGGCAAGTGCCCAGTTGTGCCAATTACCATGAGACAGCACGTACTTTAACACACTTCAGGCAGTAGTCACAAGTCCAGCAAAATATGATTGTATTGCTGAGATGACAAATCAAATGAAACATAGTTACCCAGTCTCAGGACCGTGACAGTGATGATAAGGGGAAAAGGGTAGGTGGCCCGTGAAAGTGATTACAGGTGAGGGGGGCCCCTTCCTTTCCTCCTGAAAATAAAGAAAATAGAACACATGTTAGCATCACAAGTTGTCCACATCACTCAATAAATATCAAAACGTAAAATAAAATAAAATTACAATCTAATGCACAGAAGGAGTAAGAAAGCTATAAAATAGAGATAAAATTAGAGTATCCTAACACAAGTGGCAACACACTCAGTTATCTTTGAGATGAATAGCCATTTCTTCGTCAAAATTCAGCCCACCCGGTGTCTTAGTTTGGAACTGCAAAATCATTCTAGACTCTCTTTGTCTAAGTTTTAACACCCTGTTACCTCCCTGGAGTTTCCTGCAACCTGTTCCAGGATGAAGAATTTGAGCAAAGAAGAGTTGGAATAATGTTTCTCTTGGAAATGGCGTGCTACAGGGTATTTGGCATCAAAATTGGTAATAGCCCTGCTATGTTCGAGGATGCGCTTTTTGGCCATGTGTGTGGTGCTGCCAATGTACCAGAGTTCACAAGGACATTCTATTGCATAAATTACAAAAGTGGTACTACATGTGAGAAACTGGTCTATGGTCTTGTTAATCCCATTGTATGTGACCTTCCTGCGGTAACTGCTGTTTTTACAAGCTTTACAATGCCCACAAGGAAAGAAACCCTTAAGGTCATGATCATGCCTACTTGGGTATGCCGTAATGTCACTATGGACTAGCATGTCCCTGATATTCGTACCCCTCCTGTATGTGATGTTTGGTCTGATTGGAATACTTTCCCCAATAATGCTGTCATATTTGAGGATGTCCCAGTTCTTCGCAAAAATGCGTTTGATATTACTGGAGTCAGAATTGAATGTCATGATCATCCTAGGGCAGTCGTCTGCCATGTCACTGGATTCAGTAGGGTTATCTGAAATAGTTACAGTTCTGCTGACCCCATCTGCTCTCTCTTTAGCTTTGCGTAATACCCAGGAGGGATAACCTCTGATTTTAAACCGTTCCAACATGACCATGCTCTCGCTCTGGTATGCCTCCTCTGTGTTGCAATTTCTTTTGCCCTCAGAAGCTCCCCATAGGGAATACTCCATTTGAGTGTCTCTGGATGGCTGCTGAGGGCATGCAGAATACTGTTGCCCGCGGTGGATTTCCTAAATAGGGCCGTCTGAATCTGGTTGTTAACAATTTCAAGCTTGACATCTAGGTATTCTGCCTTAGACTTACTGATGGTACCTGACAAGATGATATTAAATTCATTGTTATTCAGTGCCTTGATGAATTCATTGGCCAACCCTTCCGATCCTCTCCAAACAATGAATAAATCATCAATATATCTCATCCACACAATAACATGTTCCAAATACTCTGCCAGGTGTGGATTGGTGGTCAAGGTCCCCTCCCAGTGACCCATGAACAGATTCGCAAAACTGGGAGCGAAGCAAGAACCCATCGCAGTGCCGGTCACCTGTCTGTAAAGGGCCCCATTAAACATGAAAATATTGTTGGTGAGACAAAAGTCTATCATCTCCAATATCATGAGACTGTGTTCATGAAATCTTGCTGGTCTAGTCTTTAAGAATAAACTGCAGGCATCCAGGCCCTGTCTATGGTCAATAATAGTATACAATGAGTGTACATCAAGAGTAATCAAAATGAAATCCTGCTCCCACTGTAAACCCTGGATTTTATTCAAAAATCTTTGGTGTCCCTCACATAGCTCGATAACGAGACAACAAAATCTCTCAAAAAATGGTCCACATACTTAGAGATATGTTCCCCTACGCTGCCCTTAGAGGACACAATGGGGCGCCCGGTGGATTCGTGGGGTTTTTGTGTAACTTGGGTAAAAGGTAAAGGACCGGAAGTACTGGATGATCATTTTTTAAATAACAGTACTCCTCCCATTCAAGGATCCCTTTGTCTTTCCATATGGTCAGTTTATCCCATATGTGAGTGATACTCTTATTGTAGGTTGTAGTGTCAGTGGGAAGATAAAAATCAGTATTGCCCAGTTGTTTCATGGCTTCAGAAATATATTGTACCCTATCTAAGATGACCACATTCCCACCCTTGTCAGCAGGGCGGATGACAATGTTGTCATCCTCAGTGAGAGATTTCAGTGCCTGTCTTTGCTGGTAAGTAAGATTGTTAGTGTCACCCCTGGGATATCCTTCCCTGGTTCTATATCTACAGAGGGCTTTGCTGACACAATCCTGAAAAGTGTCTATGTTGTCGTGTGGTAAATTGGGTACAAAAGTGGATCTGGGTCTGAAATCAGTGCACGCAGATGCATCAGTGGTAACACCAAGAAACTCCAGTACTTGTGTGTTACTGATATCAGAAGTGCCTTCTGTGTTTTCCTGATCTAGTTGCACCATGGTGATTAGTGTGTCTATGTCTCCTACGTTAAGATTGTTCTGTGCGTGAGATCTGAGATTTCTCCTACTCCCATCTGTTTCGCCTAACCGTTTAAGTTTATGCCATTTTTTTAATTTTAATTTCCTCACAAATTTGAAGAGATCAATCCTAGCATCAGTATAATTACACGGAAATGAAGGGCAAAAGAGAGTCCCAGACATAAAATCTGTTTTTCAATGTCTGTTATGGGTTTACTAGAAAGGTTAATAACAGTTTTATTCACCATTGTTAGATCCATTAGTATGTCTTCATGGAGCGTGTCCTTCTGTTTCCCACGTTGCCCCTTCCTTTGCCTCTTCTGCCATCGTTGCTTGACTCGTTTTCTTCTGTTACGGCGTTTCCTCGTCCCCTGCCTCTTCCTCGACCTCTCTGGCCCCGTGTCTCCGGTATTGGGGTATCCCGCACTATTTGTTTGCTCCGGCGTAATTGCCGGTATTCGTCTAAAAAAGTAACTTGACGAATATTACGTTCTACTATGGGGATATTTTCCACCGAAATGTCTGATTCAGTCTCACTGAGTGATGAGGCTATCACTGGGAAATTTTCCGTAGGAGTTGTTCTCTCAATGGTACCCTGCTCCTTATACAGATGGTCATATTTACGGCTAAAGGTTAAAGTTCTGCCGCTATCGTAGTCCTCATAATCCCGATTCAGTTTTCTTTCTTTTCTAGCCTTGATATCCTCCTCGTGCTTCTTGAGGCGATCCTTGATAGATGTCATAGTTTTCTCAAAGTACTCTGTCTCTGTTTGTTTCTTCAATTCTTCCATGATCTCCTTCATTTGTTTCAAGATGTCATCCCTGTCAATCCAGGCATATTTAACAAGAATTTCCAGCATTCTTCTAGAACTGAGCGTGGAATTCTCCGACCACTCTTGAAGCATTTTTGGATTAGGTGTCTCATACGTGGGAATAGTAAAAATGCGTAATCCTCTGGGTGCCATTCCCTGATCTACATAGTTTTGAAGGGAAATGGCCTCCCACCATTTAGAAATTTCGTTTCTCGACAGTTTCTCTAATTTGTGAAATTTCTCTTCAATGGGCTGAGCCAGACCAGTTCTTATTTCTGCGCCCTGCCTCGATTTGCCTTTCCTGCTAAAAATGGCTTGTGCTGCCACTCTTCTTTCTTGCTCCTCTTCCATGTGCACAACAACAAGTGGTGATGTCTGCTATTCAACGGAGTGCTTGTTCCCCCTGAAAATATCAGGTTCTTCTTGCCACAAATATAGCACCAACACACTGGTGATCAAAATGTTTGGGCTTGTGGGCACGTCGACTCTGAACCCAATCCCATGGGTGTGAGGGTGATCAGAGTGTACTCAGTATTCTAGAGGTGCCCCAGTGGTCCTATTGCCGCTTCCCCGGGAAGGAGGGAAGTAACCCAACCACCGCCGAACAACTCACCCTCCCCAACCACAAGGGGCGGACAAACGGGTCAGGGGGCTTACCTCTCTGATGTCTGATCCGACGCGCTCCAGTCCCAACAATATCTGTGCTCGTGAGTCGTCTGGCCGGTCCCGTTTGAAGTCTCTAGTCAATATCACAAAAGACGCTCCTTCCGACTTCAATGGACCCGTGAGAAGTGGCGTGCTCACCGGCGGAGCAAGCCGGTAATGTCAATATCAAAAAACCACCAATATGCACGCTCTCAGAAACAAGGAACTCCGTAGTAATAATCCACAAGTTGTTTATTCACAACGCGTTTCAGGGCAAAACCCCTTGATCACGTAAAACGTGCACACGTAAAGGGTGACTAATAAAGCATTCAATACAGTCATAGACATAATCGTAGGACTACTGCGTATTTTGTTCCCTGCAAATATACAGCTCCAAGATGTGTCCATCAGTTGAGTCGCACTCGGCCAGCAGCAGCAAGCGAACTCTCTTTCCATGGTATGGACGGATACCGCTTACAGCCATCAACAGCCTCCGTGTAGGTTTGCCTGACGCATTTCGAAAGCTCCTCAGCTTTCTCTTCAGAGGCTTTCACAGGAAGGATGCGTGCATACGATGTTCCCATTTAAATACTGCACTCCCTCCAATGGGATAGTCATATGGAACTGTGCATTATGGGAACTATAGTTCGTAATCGATCATCCCCCAAATGGATGCACGCATTATACTCTGTTATTAATAGGTCACATGGACCCCGCAAGCGGGCCCGTCCTAAATCCTCTGCTGTTGGCCCACGTAATCGATTTGGTGAATACCTTGTCGAGTGGCCCCCTATTATCGCGGGGTGGTGCAGACTCCACGGCAGGACGGCCGCGAATACATACAGCTCCAAGTTGTGTCCATCAGTTGACATGAATGTATGTTGCTCTTGTTTATTGTAGTGTAGTCAGCATCAATGTGATCAATCCTGGCCTTGATCACATCGATATCTAGATATAGATGTAGATAGATACACACACACATATATGTGTACAATGCGACCGGTAAACTCCCATTTCTCTATGGGAGCTTGTGCTGCGGGCGGTTTCCGAGAAATGGGAGTTTGTGTAATTCCCTGCACCATGTGGCACAGGGTGCAGGGATTTACAGGGCTGCCCCCTCGGCCCCCAACTGGAGGTCGCAGGAAGAAGGGGGTCTGCTAGGTGCCCCCAATGTCACTTTCCAACATGTTTTTCATGTTGGAAAGCAAGACATACAAAGCATGTGGGAAACCGACATCATAATCCCGACGGCGGAAACGGCATCCTTAAGGGATTACGCGCCGGTTCCGACTGGCTGACGGGCTCCTTGAGGCTGTCAGAAGGCAGCCGAAGTGACAGGCCAGTTTTACTTCTGACCACTGTCATTGTAATTCGAAAGTGAAACCGAAGATGTCGGTCGGAAAGCCTCCGACCGCAGGTCAGAGGCTTTACAACCAATTTCAAAATGAAGCTATATATATACATTGACATTTAATGAAATATAATAGAAACTTCTCTCACCTATATCCTATCAATTGCACGGATCACTTTAATATTGAATTTTATTAATAGTTGATTTTCATTTGCAAAAAAATATATATACAATTCTTATAATTCTATTGTATTCTAACCTTTTAAAAAAACTTCACATCAAAATTATAATAAATTTCGCCCTTAAGGCAGCGCTCCCAGACTTGACAAATGTGCCCGAATCATCCCCCTTGGAAGACCGGTTGCTTTCAGAGCCTATCCCAGACAAAGCCATATCACTCGCATATCGTAAATTGTGCAATAATCTACCAGACCCCTTTCGAACACTGAGAGACCGCTGGCAAGCAGATATCGGACAAATTGAGGACGAGGACTGGCAAACTGCACTGATGTCCCCAAGGGAAGCAGCCATAACTCACCGTTTTAGAATGATTCAATTGAAAATTTTACACAGGACATACCTCACTGGGGTTACCCTAGCTAAAATAGGGACGAGACAGGACGCGCTCTGTTTGCGCGGATGTCAACAAGAGGCAACGTTCTATCACACTCTCTGGGACTGCCCCCTAATTTGACCCCTACGGGAGGGGGCGACAACACAGATGCAGGATGCACTAGGGAAACAAATCACCCTCGCCCCACCACTGGGAATTCTCAATATCTGGGAGGCCACAGATCTAATAGAAGTGGAACAGCAATTAGCCACCCTGGGTTACACTTTGGTTAGAGCAATTGCAATGAAATGGGGGGGCAAAGGAACGACCATTGACTAGGCTCTGGGCAGCGGAGATGGACAAATGTATGATTGCAGAAAAAGATGTCTACAAATCTAGGGGGTGCCCTAAGAAATGGGACAAAAAATGGAGCGGGTGGAATACGCATAGGGGGGACCTATGTGTCTCACCAACTGTGGAGATGGAAATGTCGAGAAGGGGGGAACACAGTAATGGATTGAGGGAATAAGTCATTGTGCGCTGTTATGTTCTAAGAAATTGTTATATTTGGATTAGAATACGTGCAAAAATCGATCTGTAATTTTGCAGTTTAAAAATCAATAAAATATATTCATACATTTTTTTAATACATTTCTTGGGATTATCTGTTTTTACCGTGATAATGTATCAAATTCCAATTATTTCTTGAAAATATATGCACCTGCACTTTATGCCAACTCTTCAATGCCATAAGAGGGAATATATTGAAATGAATTGTATGTACTTCACAAGCACACTTCAAAATGGCTTACAAATGTTAACACTGACTGAATATGGAGACTAGCAGTCTAGTGATGTATTGCAATGAAAAGTAATGAGGGGTTAATGCACATGAGCACTTTTAAGATGCTCTAGACGCAGGGACTCTATGGTCCAGTAGAAGGTTGGGAGCCGAAACGCGTAGACCGTCCAAATTTGTCTGCACTATGGTGTGACCAATAAATAATCAAAAAAGTACCTTTCGCTTATGGTGCCGTGAATCTTCTCACCGTGTGGAGTAGTGGGAATTGTGGAGCATATTGAATGCAGTGGCTGTACTGCATATCACGAGCACTCGGGGAGTAAGACGAAACGGCATGCATCTTGCAGCCGATGGAAGGATTACAAAGAAATTCTGCCGGCGTCTCTGTTTGAATAAACGCTGTCATCACTCTCGCTGAGGAAACTTGAAATGGAGGAGTGGCTTTGAAACAAGCGGTGAAGTCCTAGTGGTGAGTACAAGATGCGGGGGGAGGCACAGTGAGCGGCAGCCCAAATGCTGGGGAGGCGGCATTAGGGGGGAGGTTCCTTTCCAATCTGCGCTGTTAAGGAAAACAAAACCGCTGGGAATCGAACCGCGCCGGGGGAAGAACTGGCAATTGTGATCATGCAGCCGCCCCGGCACAAATCTTGCCAGCGTGGACACACATTGAAAAAGAAGAGGAATAACTATATAGAATTGAATAGAATTAAATTACATCAAACATTTCCCCGTATTGTACAATAATGAGATAAAATTGCAGAAATAAAAGAAAGGTTACACAGAAATTTATAAAATAAGAACCGAAATGGTAAATAAGACAAACAATCAACACACCAAGGCAACATAAGTAATCTAAGTGATAATCTTCATATTCAAGTATGGCAGAAAGGAGCAGGAGCAGAACACAAAGAGCAAGTGAATTGTTGAATGATGACATGATAGCATCAACAAGCGCAAATTCAAAGGAGACCCATGGAGAAGGAAAAAGAAGGACAATAAATTGTGTCATCAGAGAGCTACAACAAAATCGTCTGATGGAAGTAAACAAATGGTGGGAAAAGATCACCCTTGAGAAATATATTGAATATAAAAGAGTGCCAAGAGGTCTAAGAATTTTGATAATGCCAACTCTGAACGATCTGGACATAGACCTAATAATACAATGGCAAACTGATACAAATGAGTGCTCCTTTAAATTAATGAAAACTTTTATCATGCACGCTGAAAGGAAATTGGAGAAAATAATAACCAAAATCAAGGAACTGGAAGAAGAACTAGAAAAATAAACCATAAATGAGAAAAGTAAAGAGCTAACAGAAGCAATGGAAAAAAAGATAAACAAACATGAGGCAGAAGTAGAAAAAAGGAAAGCAAATAAATTTAACAGGGACTGAATAGACTACGCAAGTGGACGGATTTACACATTCGCAAGAAAGTATGACATGCACAGAAACAGAGCAGTAATGGATAAATGTGCTGGCTATGAAACATCAGGAACCATAGATGGCTCAGATATAAGCTCAGTGAATGAAGAGTCTAACACCTCGAATCTGGATTTTTTTCGGGTAGATGCGATTAGTTCAGATGATCACGTGACAAAGAGGGAGAGGAAGAGGAGCCACGTGGGGGAGAGGACAAAGCAAATCACAATAAGAAGAAGCAGAACACGAAGAAAAACCAAAAAGAAAGATGAAAGAAAAAGCAAAATTAAAAAATAAATAAATCAAGAAGGACTTAGTGATCAACATTTCTGCCAAAACTTTATGTCCCGATCAGATTAAACTGTTAAATAAAGGACTCTCTTTTGCCCCAACAATGATATCAACCTACCCAACTTTTGTATTGATTTGTACAAATTATGCCGCAAATTGAAGCTCAAGAAACACTTTGAGAATAAACCATGGAACCCAGCAAAATCAACCGCGACAATCATGGATCTATCACCAATAAGCCAAAAAGACATACCAACTCTAAGACCCTAGATATCTTTAGGAGAAGAACAAGAACTCAGTTCCACAGAATTGGAACAACTGGTGGAATTGGATAAACAATTTTGTCAGAACTTGGGTATTGCAACATGGAAAGGGGGAGATATTGGGTTAAAAGCGCTATCTACCTTCTGCCCACGACTGCCACCTGGGAAACAAAGTGGCCTATTTCATGAGATTATGATAGAGGATATTAACCTACTAATACAAAATCACTCTCATATCAAGAGAAGTAAGAAACATAAAAAATCATGGATTCTTACCCAAGGAGAATAAAGAGCCTAAAGGAGTTAAAGGAAGATCCCAATATTATCATCAAAGCCTCAGATAAATGCGGTAATATTGCAATCCAGGATCTTGATGATTACATAAAAGAAGCCAACAGACAATTGAGAAACGAAGATCATTATGAAAGACTAAAAAAAAACCCTATGGAAGCTTTGACTCAGAATATCATCTCAAATTACAGGAATGGAAAGATTGAGATCTGATTGATTTTGAAGAGTACATATATCTAAAGGTTGATTATCCCACTATCCCAACGATATACTTTCTACCGAAAGTGCATAAATCACTAACAAATCCACCAGGAAGCCCTATAGTGAGTTCAATTGGCTCTCTCCTAGAAAAAACCTCTAGATTCATTGATAACTTTCTAATGGATTACGTTATCTCCTTGCCATCTTATTTACGAGACACAATGGATTTTCTCAATAAAATTTAAAAAATCCCATGGGAAAAGGAATTCATAATGGCAACAATAGATGTAACATCTCTATACACATCACTTCTCCATGAGGATGGAATATCAGCTGTAAAACATTTCCTACAAACAAGATCAATCAGTTTCTTGGAACATTCAGAAATGTTATTGGAAATGTTAACATACAGCCTAACCCATAATATATTTCTCTTCAAAGGAGACCTCTATCGACAAAAACAGGGGACCGCAATGGGTACATTGTTTGCGCCCACTTATACCAATTTTCTAATGGGGCTATGGGAAACTGAAATCATGAAGGATCAGGAGAAGTTGAACATCAAATTCTGGACAAGATTCATTGATGATCTCTTCGTGATATGGGAAGGAAATCAAAGATCTTGAAAACTTCATAAATTCACTGAATAACAACAAATACAACTTGTTATTCACATCCTCAATCAGCAAACAAAGTGCCATCTTCTTAGATGTGGAAGTGTTTATTAAAAATCAAAAACTTTGTACAAAAATGCACAGAAAGCCAACTTTGTGGAACAGTATCCTCCATGCGAACAGTGGACACCCAAAACATTTAAAGTGGAGCATACCGGAGAGATGCTTAGAGCGAAAAGAAACTGTTCAGAAGCATCAGACACTGAACAACAGTTGGAAGAAATGAGCAGTCATTTTCTCGAAAGAGGCTATCCATTAGAAGTAATAGAAACTGCAAAAGCCAAAGTTAGGCAAAAACCAAGAGATGATCTTTTAACACCACGAACAAAAACTTATGAGAAAGACAATGGAGATGAAAAAATACGGTTGATCATAGATTTTAACAATGAGAATAGAGAGCTAACAGAAATCATACAAAGAAATTGGAAAATTCTGGTTCTAGATGAAACCTTAAAAAGACACTGTCCCTGGATCTAAGTATCACATACAGGATGACAGCCTCCCTGGGAGAAATTCTTACACAAAGCCATCTTGATATAAAACAACCAACAACATCACTTTGGTTACATACCCCAGGCTTCAGGAAATGTTCAAAGTGCCGAGCATGCGAACATGGTCAAAACTCATTAACATACAAACTTCGAAATGGAAAAACTGAGCAAATTAAAGAGCATATCACTTGTGAGTCAAAATATGTAGTATACATATTAAAATGCCCCTATGGAAACAATACGTAGGAAGCACGATAAACAAATTGAAATTACGAATTCTCCAGCATATGCGTACTATCAAAAATAAAGACTTTTCCTACCCAATTGCTTAATATTTTTTTGGCCTTCATGCAAGTGATAGCCAACAACTGAAGTACTTTGGTATAAGACTTGTGAGAGCAAGTTGGAACAGAAAACCCTTTTGGACATAATTTGGATGCAGAACTGCACATACACTTGTAGAAATCAAACTAATCCAAGAAAATGAACTCTTTCCGGTCACCACTCTCTCACAATTGTTTTAAGAACGAGAAAACTCAGAATTGTAGGAAACATAACAACAAGATGATATAGAATGATGTTATCTTTAAATCATGTCTATTTAATTACACTAGCACTTTGTTTATACACACATATTGATCATATAACAAATAATACAGAAACCTTTATGAAATTTGGTAAAAAGAAGTGTTTAACACCCTTTTAGAATTATAATAACGGAATGATATAGAAATCAATTATAATGTACTTTACTATTAATTGGAAAAGAGAATGTTGACATTTAATGAAATATAATAAAAATTTCTCTCACCTATATCCTATCAATTGCATGGATCACTTTAAAAATGAATTTTATTAATAGTTGATTTTCATTTGTGAAAAAATATATATAATTCTATTGTATTCTAACCTTTTAAAAAACTTCACATCAAAATTATAATGAATTTCTTGGGGTTATCTGTTTTACCTTGATAATTAATGTATCAACATCCAATTATTTCTGGAAAATATGTGCACCTGCACTTTATTCCAACTCTTCAATGCCATAAGAGGGAATATATTGAAATGAATTGTATGTACTTTACAAGCACAGTTCAAAATGGCTTACAAATGTTAACACTGACTGAATATGGAGACTAGCAGTCTAGTGATGTTTTGCAATGAAAAGTAATGAGGGGTTAATGCACATGAGCACTTATAAGATGCTCTAGATGCAGGGACTCTATGGTCCAGTAGAAGGCTGGGAGCCGAAACGCGTAGACCGTCCAAATTTGTCTGCACTATGGTGTGATCAATAAATAATCAAAAAGTACCTTTCGCTTATGGTGCCTTGAATCTTCTCATTGTGTGGAGGAGCGGGAATTGTGGAGCATATATATATATTTTTTTTATTCACCTTACAAATATAGTAAAAATAACATAATGTCTAAATTCAAATTAATTACAAAAAATAATAACAATAAAACACAATATAAATATTCAACAACCTACTACTAACATATAACATAATAAAATAAAAATTATAAACTAACAATTAAACAATTAACATAAATAATTATAAAGTTAATAAATAATAATACTTACCATTAAATGTTTATTATTTATAATGTATTTATCTTCCCACCCTTTTCTGCTACAAAGCCATCAACTCACTACTAAAATAGAACATACTATTATCAATAATAAAATCAAAATATACATTAAAAGTAACAAAATAAATTACAAAATATACACTAACAATTAAAAACTTAACATATGCAGCCGTAACATCATTAATGTTTAAACATTAAATGCCCAAGACTGAGGGCAATAGACTGTAAGAAACTGTACAGGACAAGCATAACTTCATTAGAACACATGTGGAGAAGTCAATAAAGAATGAGCCAAGTGATGCACTGAGAAAGAAGGTGGTTGCATGTTTATGAGAGAAGCTAGTCCCAGGGCTACTCAGAGTTCAAGTCAATTATGAGAATGCAGAATATTCTGTATGAGGCCAAAAAGGCAGCATCATTATGGGATGTGGAAGTGGAAACCTTTTGCTGTTCTTAGAACTAGGTAAAAAACTGAATCAGGAAAACTACAATTTGAGGGTAGTTATTCATTGTTCAGTGAGGAGAGCAGCTAATAGCGCTATAAAGCATATCAGCAGGCCCAAATATCTGTAGACTCGAATATCTGGCCAATAATGTAGAACACCGAAGCCACAGTGCTGGTAAGAGTAATGTGGAATTACAAAGTACAATCGAATTAGAAATCCATGGTACAGATCAGGGAAGCCGAGCTTAAACTAAGCAATGACTGAACCTACTCGCACCCTACCTCAGCTCCAAACCCAATCCCAACCCCATCACCGGGCAATGCAGATAATTGCATTAGAAGGGGCAATGCAAAGAACTGATCACCACTCTGTGTCAGTCCGCCATACCACCCCCTCATCTGACACAAGGAGTAATGAAATGGTTTTCCCAACTGTTTTGCATGGGGGCAATTGCTTGGGCCAAGCATAGATCTACACTGACCTGGGAGAGATTTATCACACAAGAATGCCCTGTTTAACTGGGGGAGACATCTAAGTGTAAGACTTACCTACAGTCTCCTGACTCTTAAAAATCTAAGGACTTTCTCTGCCCTCGTCCATCCATACCTGTCACAGGCTGCACTGCACAAGCGTGGGGTTGGTCTTACACAAAGTGCCGGTGGCCCCCACGAGCACCACTAATATTAACCATTGTATTGATTCGGGGAACTGAATGGAAAGCTTGCTTGTATTGTGTGACACTGTACTTGGGAGTGTGATTGACTGCATCACTCGTAAAACATGCAATCAGTTTTTTTTTAAAAGTGGAAGATCCATTAAGAAAAAATAAATCTCGACCATGGATGGGGAGTGGACACTTAAAAAGGCAGGAAGAGTGGGAAATGTAGAACCAGGAGCGATGGAAGTGAAAATAATCCCTCCCAGTCAATATACAGAAAAGTCTGATGTCAGTAGTGGAAGGATACATCATCCAATCTAAACACTGTGAGTGAGACTGAAATTCTCCTGGGCAGTACAAAGTCAAGAATAGTGAGGAATGCCAACCCATCAGAGCAGATAAGAGAGATAAGCAAGAAGGCCATATACTCATGAGGAAGGGACTGACCAAAAACCCACTTTAAGTATATGTTATGCTTTGGAAACAATATGTCTTGCCAACAGATAGCAAAAGCTGTCTGTGATGAGATATAAAAACATAAGACTGCTGTGAAATGCTATCATGTTAGACTGAGTCAGACAAATGAGAACATGTTGTGTGGCAGAAGTAAACTCTTCAGAGAATTTTAATAAAGGGGAGTTTCTTTCAGGTTGAGAAAAAGATGTCTGTGATTAGCATGCACTATAAATACTGGTTGGAGCCATCCCTTTGCATCTCCAGCTCTATGCAAAATCGATAATTTATCCATCTATCACCTGCATGATATGATGTCTGTTGCCCATACCCTTCTTTTATACAGAGAGTTAAAGACCGTGTTAAGAGTTATGTGCTTTCAATTGTGCATTGGTTACAACCCCATATTTACTCCATGTCTACGATGAAATTCCTGCAAGACGTGAGAAGACAATGACAACAAAATATTTGGGAAAAAAAGTACTTACCTGCTGTCTGCTGTCTGCAGCCTGCCGCATCGCCGGTCTTCTACTCCTCTCGTGGCTCCACTGCAGGCAGCACAGACTCATATATGAGAACAGCTTCAGGATTGGCCTAAGCGCCCTCAATTTGCGCTCCCAGGGAGACTAGGAGCCTGTGCTTGCTCTCTCCTACATGGCAAACATCTGGGTTGTAGAGAGCTTCAGTGCGCATGATGGATTGGCCGGCCTGAGATTGCTGGCCAAACCGTCATGCGCACTAATAGGAGTGCCCACCACTCTCCGTAGTTGTGTGTCATCCCCCTATCCACGTCCCTAAAACTCTGCCTGGAAACAAAACAAAACAATAATAAACCGGGGTTTAGTATAATTTTATTTTTCTATTTTATCACTCTGCTGGCAGAGGGAAACCCTCCTCCACCATAGCAGAGGAGCTGTAGCTGGCTAGAACACAGCCCTTTTGCACACACACTAATGCCACTCCAACATATACATTCCCCTCGCCGTTCACTGATTCTGAGGTTTCCCTTCTAATAATCGCTGTGTCAGACCTCTCAAGAATCATCAGTTCAAGTCTCTAAGAAAGCCACTTGAAGTCAATAGTCTACCCTCATTCCAAGCTCACAAAAAACCTATTTGTGCAATCCTAATGGAACCTCCTGAATCTATGATGCAATATCTAAGTTGCTGTGGCTCCAAAGCCAATAATCACCAAGTAAATATGTGAAATCCAATATTCTAATGCTCACCTATAATTCCCCCCTCATCTACCATAAATTCCATTATCAAAACACACTCTTCTTGAAAATCCTGACTAGACAAACAATAAAAGTATCTTGCTCAGAACACCTTGATATGAGCTCAATCACAGATATTTCCTCAGCAGCTTTAATTGACAGATGCATCTGCTTATCTTCATTAGATAAACAATGAGAACTAAATGTAGTACACAATGATCTAAGATTTGACAACCCCAGATCTTCCCTCGTCCCCTCAAATGAAAACACTAAACCGAGCCATAATATTAGAAATCCATAGGATGGCCCAACCTGCACTATAATCATGACCACTAATGGATCCCCTCTCCATGCACCTAGAATATTTAGCCAATGTAATGTATAATTAATTGTGTATTATTCCTGGTATTTATTGTAATATAGGACATTGATGAAAACCATTGTGTTTTGTATAAATACAATTGTTTATTATCTTTTTTAATGTGACAATTTATAATAATTAAAAGTAATTTGATATCAACAATATAAGTTGTCAGACATGCTATCTGATATGTGAGTAGTAACTTGTTTGTTCTGTTTAGATTATGCCTGCACATGATTTATATTGTCACTTGCCTAAGTTATTTCTCAATTGTTAGTATTTTCCCTCCGGCTGGCAAGGTTATCTTGGACGCAGGGGCCCCACTTTTTCAAACTGAATGTTGGCCTACCGTCCAGGTGGTATGTCCCAAGCCGGCCAGGAAGGATGGTGGAACCCGAGCCTGAACTTGAACTGGAGGTCTTGGGCAGCTGCAGTACTGCAATGGTCCCATTCTGAGTTGGGACGTGGCCGAACAGGGGAGACGAAACTGGTGGCTCTCCTGGTGGCTTTGAGTTTCCAAGTGCCAGAGCTGGCTCAGCCTTCTGGGAGACTGCTTATTGGAAAGTAGTATTTGAGGACCCGGGCCATAGCTGTGGCTTTTGCCTCCCTTGGCCTCCTCTGTACCCCATCGAGGGAGCATGCGGCAGTGAGGTGCCTGGCGATGGGGGCGGAAGTCCCTCTGGCAGTGGAGCCAGATTGCCTGCAGAGTGGGCTGGAGTGGTTGGAGGCCACCCCGGGAGAGTGGGGAATGCCTGGCTCATCCATTATTGCTCAACCAGAACCGTGGTGAGTGAAAGAGGTGCCCCTGCTTTTGGGTTCACAGTGATTTACCCCAGTTCTATCCCTTAAACCACCATCCTCTCTTGGCATATGTGTGAGATTTGCATGAGGCAGTGCAGTGTCTCCCATGCGGACGCCAGATCCTAGTGACCTCATCAGGGAGAGACTGAATTAGTTATTGCTCAGACAGTAAGGCTACCATCTGGAGCTGCATGTGCCCCTCCCCACGGTCCATGCAGGGTTTGGGTGGTCTCTGACCAAATATTTTGCAGTAGGTGCTTTGTATCATGGATGGGTGCTGAGGAACACTTCACCCTACATTGTCTTTCTCACCCTACATCCAGGTCCCCCTGGGGGGGGAGGGACTATGCATTTCACCTCCCTGAAACTTTGAGGACCCTCATCTATCACTCTTCAAGCTCCAGCTTCTCTGGAGAGGGTCGGCCGCTTGGAGACATTCCAGAACGTACTGTTGAACCATGGACCTGAAGGGCCCTACTTGATAGTGCGGGTGATGGTATTTACTTTGGCCTTCTCTTACTCCCATCCATAACTATCATGTGGAAGAACAAAGCAGGTTCATTTGGGGGACAGTCGACCATGGACAAGTTCACCACGCCGGCCTTGTTGGCGGGCTAAGTGCAACCCTCTCCTGGTGGGAGTGGGGCAGCGAGCGACACAACCTCAACCATAACTCTAATGCTGAGACACTCACCTGCACTGTCTGGACTTCTGTGGAAGTGAGGATTGCCCACCCAAGCCCATCGAAGACAGCTCTTAGCACATGTTTATGTTTCTAGGCCCAGGAAGCTGTCCCCAAGGAGAAGAGGGTTTGGGAATGACAGAAAGAGAGGAAGGTGTCTTGGGGTTTTCTCTGGTTTGCCTCGACCTCGGCTTGAGTGCTGCTTATACCTGGCCCCGCCTGTATAGCCGCAGACTTGTTTGTATATGATAAAGAACATTGGGTATCTTATATAAAGTTACTGGCCAATGCTATAGCTAGCTGTGCTCCCATTCCCGATACATGGTCAGGTGCTGAAATCTTACCCATATATAAAAAGGGTGATCGCTCACTACCAGGTAATTATAGGCCGATTAGCCTTATAGATTCCATCCAGAAGATTGTTGCCAGGCTAGTTCTTGGCAGAATCCAGGCCTGGATAGATGAGACAGATATCCTGTCACCTCTCCAGGCGGGGTTTCGACCACACACCAGTACCTTAGATCAGGTCTTTAGGTTCGTGATCATCTATTGGCGGGTGGTTATCATTGGAGGGGGCACAATCTATGCGGCTTTTATTGATCTTAAATCCGCATTTGATTTAGTCCCCCGTACGAAAATGGGGAGTGCTTTTCTGGATTTGGGGATGCCACCGGAACTGTTGGCTATCTTAGTAAAACTGCACAATTCAAATTACGCACAGGTCCGCTGGGGAAAGCAGGGGAATGTAACAGAGAGGTTCCCTGTCTCCAAGGGGGTCCATCAGGGGTGTGTTCTAGCCCCAACCCTGTTTTCTTTATTTATAAACAGGATTGTTCAGTATTTTTCCACCCACCCTACAGATACTCCAGCATTAGCTGGCATGAAGATACCCCTGCTCATGTTCGCGGATGACACCTTGATAATATCTAAGACTCGACAGGGTCTGCAGGCCGCTCTGTCCCACTTCGAGGTGTTTTGCCACGACCATGAATTGGTGGTAAATGTGGAGAAAACAAAGTTTATGGTGCTTCACAAATCTAAAGCCATAATAGGGAGAGTATACATGAATAATGTCCCCTTGGAACAGACTGATGTTTTTACTTATCTGGGTATAACACTAGGCAGGAAACTAAATTGGAAGCCCCAGATCGATATGCTGGCTTTGAAACATGCACAATTAGCCGGCGTATTGATAAAAGAGCAGAGGCTTTCCCAGACTAAGCCCATCGTCCCCGTCCTAAAGATTTACAACTCTAAAATCAGTTCCTCAATATTATATGGTGCTGAACGTTGGGGCTTTGAGGACCTAACACCTCTGGTACTAGCCCAAAACAAATTTGTTAGAGCACTAATAGGCCTCCCGCAATCCACCCCACTTACGCCCCTTTACTTAGATTTGGGCTGCTACAGCATAGAGGACTTGGCACGCTTCAGACCTGTAGCATTTTGGAGAAGGCTTTGGATTACACCTGAGCTTTCTCTGTATGCTAAAGCTCTCCTTGAAGTATGGGGGCTGGGCCACCTACATAAGATCTCCTGGCTAAACAACATCAAAACCACCTTGATTAATATGGGGATGAGTATCCTGTGGGAGGACCCAGCTGTTAATCCATTTCCATCTAAAAAGAATTTCAAGGCAGTATACTGGAATATGGTCAAAACCAAGCGGTTCTCATCTATTACGAGGCCCACCCTGACTAGGGAATTTTTGGAGTTCAAACATGAGACCAAGTTTGAAACCTATTGGGACCTCATTACCAGGCCAACTGACAGGAAACTGTTTCACCAGTTCAGGGTGGGTTCTCTTCCTATAAGAGCACTTACTAGCAGTTGGCACCCTCCAACGGATGACAAATGTATCTCATGTCCAGCTCAAACTGAGACATTAGCTCACATTTTGTTTGTATGCCCAGCTTATAATTCACCTAGGACCAAATGGCTCAAACCTATTTGTATGAATCTGGGCACAAGAATAGCTCTGGAGGCCTTAAGGATTCTAAGGACAAACACCAAAGATTCCATCGTGGTTGCTGTGGCAAAACTTCTGAGCTGGATGTGGGTCATCCGAGCCATTAAGATGAGGGTACACTAATCTCGTCATCTTTATCTATGAGGGTTTAGACATTATGGTCTGGGACCATTGACTTAATATTTGTCTAGACCATGATAACTGGTTATTTAAGAAATTATCCCTTGTTGACCCTTTGTCGAAAACTTGGACCCCGTATTATGGGCAGACGAAAGGAAACAGCTGTCTTGCCACAGTTTTCGTGCTTTTTATGTATTTGCACTTTTTATGTGTTTTTTAAATATGTTCTTATCCTTCGTACTTATAACATTGTCAATTTTTATGATAATGTTTTTAATACCACATGTAAATATATCTGTGGTTTTTTAGAAAAATATCATATTCTGAATTTTCTAAGTCTTTTTTAATTGTTGATGTATTTTGTCTTTTTTATGATTATGAAAATCGAAATAAAGACTTCATTGACTGACTGACTGGCTTATACCTGGACTTCGTGTTCCTGGGTGCAGTGTGAATCTTTGTAGGTTATTGTATGCAAAGTGTGCAACAAGTACTATAGTCTTTCACACAATCACTTGCATAAGCATGTAACAATTTTTGCACTGATTATATAACTCCCCGAACAATAGCAACTTTTAAGAGTTAGAGGGGCATCTGTATAGGTACGTCACTTTCCCTGCGCCACCCTTAGAAACCCTTGCACCACCATAGATGCGCCGTATTTACAATACGGCGCACTATGGCGCAAGGATTGGCAGATGCGTCAGAAATTCTGACGCATCTGTTGGCGGAAAAGTCACGCATTGCTGGAGTCGTGTCGCAAGCACGACGCAACTCCAGCAATGCGTGTTGAGGCCTATTACCAATACACTCGTCACTCCTTACTCCTGCTTCAAGCAGGCGTAAGGTTTTGACGCAGTGGCGTTCTCAAGTGACGCAGTGAAATCTTGTAGATTTCACTGCGTCACTTTGCGAGGCCTTCCTGCGTGGGAACGCCCACCCTGCATACATTATACCTGACGCAGGTATAATGTGACGCAGGGCTTTACAATGTGACGCATCTCCCTAGATGCGTCACGTTGTAAATAGGCCGCATTGTTTGCGCCGCTGTTGCGTCAAAAAAGTGACGCAACTGCAGCGCAAAAGTCACGCAAGGGGCTTGTAAATCTGCCCCTAAGTTTCTGCCAATTACTGTTAGAGAGGAAATAAAGTCTTCCTCCTTTTTTGGGTGCGCTAATGAACACCACACCAAGGTCATGGTTACACCTGGTCTTGTTGACATGATTCAATAACACTGAGTGGTGGAGGGCATATGAGGCATGGGCAGTAACAATAAAGGACTCTCGCTCCAACCTTGAAACAAAAATCAGTGAGGTCAGCATTGCTCTTTCCCTCCTCCACCAGGATATTATGGATAGAGTTACTGAAATGGTGGACAGAATCTTTGGAGTGGGTGACACTTTGCGGACACTTCAGGGTCAGGTGACCCACTTCTTAAGACTACCAGGAAGTTGGAGAACCAGTCAGAGGACCCGGATGGGTGCTCACAGCAGAATGACCTATAGGTTGTGGGACTGGCAAATGGAGGGGAGGGTCCCCAGGCAACTCTCTTTGCCATGACGTGGCTCCATTCCTGGGTTCTGAAGGGAGATCTATCCCAGAGATTTGTGGTGGAGAGAGTGCATTAATCTTTGACTGCGAGGCCCTCCGGGTGCTTCTCTTTGACCTCTCATAGTCCACCTCCTGAACTATAGGGAATGGCTTCTGAGGCCAATCCCATTATAATCTTTCCGGACTATACTATGAAGGTCCAACTTCAACGCATAACTGCAGGAATTTAAGCAGAAACTCAAATTCATACAGCTAATGTATACATTGCTTTTCTCAGTGCGACTGAAGGTACTTTATAATGGACAATCACACTTTTTTGATAGCCCAGAAAGTTTTTGAGATAGGTTGGAGGTACATCTGACCCTCAGGGGCCCATGAGTTCTTGGCAACAGTCATACTTAGACCTCTGCACCTAGAAACATGGCCCATGCTGTGGCAGACAGGTAACGTGGCTGGGGTACCGCAAGCTCTGGGAGGTGGAGGGCGACCTCCAATCTGCATCTAATGACAAGGTATAGGAGCACCTCCACAGTGGGTGCCCATGCCTTCCAGATTTGCCAGATTGAAACAAGTTGATGGGGTATGATAATGACCTTGACCCAAGCGCACACTGACTCTAGGGGATTGGATCAAATGGCCTCTTGAGGGCGGTACTTTGGAGACCTTGATTCGAATGTCCAATAGGGTGAGGTCCAGAACAGCAGATTGACTAATAGTTTGGAGTAGCCCTGACAAAGGTTATGACACTGATTCAGACAATGGCCACTGTTTTGGAGAGGGACCCCCACTCACTAAATTAGAAGTCCTCAGATCCTGCTGACTAATATATGTAGTTGTGTATTGAACCTGTTTGGTTTGCAATTACTCATGGGTGACAGATGCTTTTTGGGTACAAGTGTCAAGAGGGGGGAGTTGGGCGGGGGAGAGTTTGGGTTTAGGTTTGTTTATGGGTTGGAAGGAGGGGAAATTGTTTATTGTTCACGGTAAGCCATGTGCAGACTGGGCCTGGGTGAAATTGTGAGATTTCCTCCTCCTCTGACTTTATGAGAGGCCATTGAAAAATACTTTGAGATTAATAATTCCTTGTTTTTCTCCTCTTACTTTATGGGAGGCCTTTGAGTCCATGATCAGAGGGAGAGCAATGGTGCATGTTTGAACCATAAGCGGGATAGGGAAGCAATAATTACAACTCTTGAAGCTAAGGTATTAGGAGTAGAGCGTGAGACACTGATAATCTGAGTACCTGTCCATTGTCAGGCTGTTAGAAGACTCCAAAACAGAACTGAGGGACTTTTCATTGGACACAGCCAGGTCTCGCTGGTTGGCCTCACAAAGCTGAGTATATAAATTAAGGAACAAGTCAGTTAAGCTGATTTATCAACTAACTACCCGCTGACAGTAATGGGGAAAACAAGCAAGGCATAGCAGATAAATTTGCCTCCTACTATAAGGCGTTGAATGCTAGAGTCAAGGCATCTGTGGTGCAGCAGACCGAGTCACCTGTCCCAGATCCCCCAGTCTGACAACCTTTCACTAGCAAATTGCACCACTTTAGACTCACCCATGACCCCGTAAGAAATTGCAGAGGCTGTCAGGGAGTTGCAATCTAGGAAAACACCTGGCCCTATTGACTTCCCAGTGCACTTTTTAAGAAGTATCTTTCCCTGCTCAGTCCCCACCTTATGTTCATCTTTAACAAAGCAGCATATATTGATATTTTGTCTGAAGATCTCCGGGGAGCCATAACATAAACCCCCTGTCCAGTGTGCATCTTGTCACAGAATTTCTCTTATTAAGTTGAAGCAAATATTCCAGCTAAGATCCTAGCTGGGGGATTGGTCAATGCCATACCTACCCTGGTCCACTGAGACCAAAATAGGTTCATACCAGGGCAAAGTCCCACCACTGTATCCAGACACTGAATCTGATCTTGGTCAGATGCTGGGAACTGGTGGGCCCACTATGCTCTTTTCCAGCCCGATATTGAAAAAGCTTCAGACTCTATTGGGTAGGAATTATTCTTCACACCCTGGAAAAAATGAACTTCGACCCCAGATTCCTGAGGTATGTTAAAATGCTATACTCCTCAACTTGGGCTAATGTAAGGGTCAACTGATTTTATTTGGATCCTTTCCCAATTGAAAGGGACAATAGGCAGGAATGTTTTCTTTCCCCCTTTCTTTTTGCTCTCATCCTTGACTGAGTGGATCAGGAGGGATGCATTATTGATGGGCTTTGAGTGGGAGGGATGTCCTGAGGACCATGTTTCCATTTATGTCAATGATATGCTCCTCTTTCTCAAAGACCCCCAGATTTTGGGCCCTGTAGTTTGCAAATGTTCAAATTTGATCAATTGGAATAAATCGATCAATGGGATGGACAAGATCAAGACATGACACCCTGACCTTCAGGTTCAAACATAGTTTTAACTATTTGGTGATGCATTTCACACTCCACTCACCTTTAATACGTGCTCTCAACATTTCCCCATTAATGGATCAAATTCATGACCGCAAATTGAGGACTCTGCCTCTATCAATAATTGGTAACGTTTTCTAATTAAAATTTTCAGGCTCTCAAAGTTTTTGCCTTTCATGCAAAATTTCTCAAAAGCTCTGCCCCAGACCTTATCTACTTCCCTGTAGTCTTGCTTGAGGACATTTCTATTGTCAGGTAAACCATCAAGATTTGCTACGTTGTATACAATCAACCTTTGGAGGGAATTGGTAAGGAGGACATCATGCTTTACCACTGCACAGCACACCACTTTACCCATAACCATTTGATGTTTGTGGATGGATTAGACCCGGAACATCAACTGGAATTGGATCTTTTCCACTAAGCTGTCCCCCTGTAGTTCCGTTATCATCAAAATCCCTTCCAATTTGTCTGCAGTCATGGCTGTGACCATGTACAGAGCTTTGAAACCTTTTTGCTAGTTTTGTTCTATAGCTATACCAATTACATAAATACATCTGCTCAGCAATACCTGTTATAAACCTTCTTAAAAGCTAAGTAAGCTAATGCAGCCATGAAAGACATTTTATGCATAGACTCATTTTTTATAATAATATATGAAAGTGACAAGTCTAATAAAGCATGATTAAGGCCAAAATTGTTAAAGAATAGTAGGCAAAAATCTTTATAACACTAGTACATTCTTGGATCATTCCTGGTGGACTAACTCATTACTCATTATACAGTCAACAATTTAAGGTACCAGGAGTAACAATCAAATGGGCGGTTCAACTAGTTTAAGTTTGTCTCTAGTCTCATCAGTTTAGAGGAGTATCACCTCTCAACCTCTCAACCCGTCTCTTAAAACAAACCCTTGTAGAACTCTTGCAAGTTAAGATTTTTATCACTTCAACCAAGTCTCATTTTAGTTTATGTTAGAACCTCTAAGTATTTATTGTCTTTAGCCATCAGCAACTGCAGTCCATCTACATGCCAGCTACGTCTTTCTGTGCTATGTTTAGCATTTTTTGTTTGTGCTGTAATTAATGAATTGATATACAAATAATAGCAGGATAGTCCATCAAGAATCCTTTAATGGCCTATGCACATAAGACAACAACAGGCACTCAGCATACTCATATGCACCCCCCCCCCAATGGGATCCAAATACCAGAGGGAATGATCGGATAGAGATTAAGAGGGTGTCTAAATCACTCATACATAATTAGAGGGGTGGGAGCTAGTGCACACCCTTAATGTACAGAAGGAACTTTACTGCCGAAGCAAATATAGTAAATTTAGATATTGGTAACCATGTCCACAGATGAATATTGACAGTTGCATCAATTAATAAGTTGTGCAAAAGTAATATATGGTTCAGATGATCAAACATCTTAGAAAAGTCAACAGACACACAATGCATCATAGCAGCACCTGAGGCAAGTGAATGGTCCGTTTTTAGTGTTAGTACGAACAGACTGAGCATCCTGGACATGCCCCAGGAAACGTAACTTGGTTAATTGCAGCGTAGAAGTGCCCTTGATACAAAAGTTTAATTCTGCTAACAAGAATTTAGAAAATGACTCTAAAAAAGCATAACCGTTCAGTATGGAGGAAAATAAAAAGTGGGTACTGGTGGCCACTTATTTGAGGCCATTTTTAGTACAATTGGGTCTTCATATAGTGGTTGTATCCTTAGAAAATTGGGGGCACACTTGACATAATTCTGTTTGTCCCTTGCAAATTATTTCTGCAAGATGGGCATTCTGCTATTTGGTGTTCGTAAGCATAAAAGACAGACTCTGTTTGCGTGTGGCATTAGTATAAAGAAGTAGTTGAGGAAAGAGACAAACAATTCAGCATATTTTTACTACAGTTGAATGGTGGTATTTCAAATCTAAATTAGTGATCTGCTATTGAAAATGACACACTTTTATTTGAAAAAATTAAGATTATTTGTACAAATTAAACACAACAAAAAGCCTGGATTTCATAGCATTATTTGTGCATCTTCAGGACGTATCAAGCTGCTGTTTGTGGACAAAATTGTTTCATTTCTAAAACAGATTTAAAAATGATATTGGAGTGGTATTTTAAGATGAATTCAGGAGGCATATTATTGTTCATGGTTCTTTAGTAACAGAAGGCAGATACTACCATGGATGTTCTTTTTTGTGGCAAGGCATGCCATCAGCTATATTGACAAAGTGTTTCAAAATGTTAGACCATAATATTATACTTATGGTGAAAAAAATGTATACTATAGTATTTCTTCTTAACGGTCCCTTATGTGAATCTGATTCAACTTGTGAAGAGTTTTGATCATCAATGTCATCATTTTCATTAACAATATCTTCTTCACGGGTAATAAACAAGTGCAAGAACAGCAATATTATGTAACATTGCACATATGACTATCATTTTGCACACTATCTCTGGTGCATAGAAGCATAGTCTTCCATGTTTGTTCAAACATCTAAATCTACATTTTTGTATTCTAAAAATCCTATATACATCTTCTTGGTTTTTTTCAGTGGAGAGTTGAATTTAATTTCACTTTCGTTTTTATGGTTCAGCATTGGTGTCATCAACCAAGGCTGAAGAGCATAATCTTGATTCCTTTAAAAAAAATGTCAGTTACAATATTTCATCTTAAATTTTACTAAACGGATTTAATAGAATAAAAACAAACAAAATGTATTTCAAATTGACCAGCATAACCATCAGACTAGACTACAGCAACTCGTTCTATGCTGGCATCTCCAACCAGCTCACTCAAAGACTCCAGACCATCCAAAACACTGCCGCCAGACTAATCCTAGACATCCCCAGATGTGATCACATCACTCCCTACCTAACAGAACTATACTGACTACCCTTCCAGGAGGGATGCCAATTCAAGCTGCTTGCCCACGCCTACAAAGTTCCCCACAACCCTAGACCTGCGTACCTCAACGACCGACTCCAACTCTATTATCCAACCAGACAACTACGATCAGCCTCACTCACCCCCACATGTGTCCCCCTGCATACACAGAAGCAAGTCAGGAGGGCACGCCTTCTCCTACATGGCTTCCAAGACCTGGAATGAACACCCTCAACACATCAGTACCTCCCCTTTGTTACTCAACTTCCTCCAGAAACTGAAGACCTGGCTGTTCAACTAGGAGTTCAGTCCGACCTACGTTCCAGCTCCCGCGCCTGGATACCCTGATGGGTGATACGCTGTGCCATACAAATCAACCAAACATCACATTACAATGACGGTTTTATAACAAAACCTTATTTTCAAAGCATAATGGATTGAAAAGTTATAATTTATAAGCGTACAATAAACATATTTTAAAAATAACAATATATTTCAATTAAGTAACCATAAGAAATAAAGAGCAGATCTTTAAAATTGCGTTGCATTGCGTTGAGTGAAAGAGCAAACTAGCGCTTTATCTACTAAGATACTGCACTGTTTTTCTCTCTCCCTGGTTTTATCTTTTCCTCTCTCTCTCATGCGCTTTACGATGCCATGCACCACGGCACATATTTTTGCACAGTGATGCCAGGGTGTGGGATTCTGGTTGTGAAGTCCATGATGTATACAATGGGAGGGGGATATACATTATTTAACACCACTAGACCTGACACAGATCTCTAGTTTAGGTGGTGCTAGAAAGGTCTCATTTTCATGGTCTAAGTTTGTAATTTGATGCATAGGCCCTTATTACGAGTTTTGCAGCCCGACCGCCCATGCACCGCGACTGCCAGGAGCCCGCAGGGCTAGAGGTGTTCAGACCGCCATATTATGAGTTTACCATGGTGCCAGCAGTGTGTCTGCAGAGAGTTTGCCACAGTGGTGATTACTTTTCCATATGTATCAATAATGCCTGTGTGAACATTTCAACTACATATGTGTCGGATAGACATATGCATGATACATGTGCAAAAATACCACCTACCCATTGCCAGAGTCTGGCCCTTTTGTGGACAGTCCCGGCAATGGGTATATGGGTGTATGGCACAAACAGGACTCACCTGTACATCGCCAGGTGAAAAGGCTACTGTGAAGGGGGGACCTGAAGAAAGGGATCCACGTCAAACTCTGATGAAAAGAGCACATCCCAAATTGTTTGTTTCCGCTGAGTTGAAGCTGGCGATGTCACCGCTGCGGTCAGCTTGTAGAAAAGTAAACTCATAATACAGACGGCAGTGAAACTCCCCTGTACCGCCCTATTGCAGCTGCTTTTTCTCGACCGCGACCCGGGCGATCTGCGGTGTGCTGGCTGTGTCAGCGGTTCAGCCGTGGTCTTTACAATAGCAATCCAAACATCTCGGGTTTACGGTGGTCAGACCGCCGAACTCCCTGTGCTTGGGGTCTGATTACAAGTTTGTTGGACTGGTTACTCCATCAGAAACGTGACAGATATCCTGCCCGCCATATTACGAGTTCCATTATATGCCATTGGATATAATAGAACTCGCAATATGGCAGACGGGATATCCGTCACGTTTGTGATGGAGTAACCCGTCTGCCTAACTCGTAATCAGGCCCTTAGTGTTTAGTTGTGGGTGAATCAAAGTACCTTTTCTTGTTAAATGTAAAAAGATTGGACATTGATTTATTAAGAATTGCACTGTGTAGGTTCTTTCTTGAACTCATTTAGTTGCTTTAATTTGTTCATTTGGCTTTTCCTTTTTAAACTACACTGCTGCTATTCAATTCCTGATACAACAAAGTGGCAGTAACCCTGACTTTCCTCTTGAACCATGAAAATGTCTTGGTTCAGTCACAAGTTAGATGGCCAATAACGTTTTGAAACTGAATGGAGATGAAACATAGAACTTGGTTCTAGGGAATCATCTTTACCACTATCCTCGGTAGTCACTGGCTCTTGGTTGACCCTCGGCCCCTGCTACTATGATCAAACATGTTGGTGTTATCAGTGCTGACCTTACCTTCTGCTCACATGAGAACACATTTCCTGGTACATGTTACTCTCTTTTGAAGTGCTTAAGGAAAATTCACCTTGCTTCTGAGCTAAAAGGAGAAGGCAGCTATCTCATCCTGTTTGAATAAAAGGAATGCAGTCTTGGTTACCTTTTGCCTTCAGACTGTGAAAAGTGCAGCTGCTATGTCTTAATTTACTTAAGCCTGCTCCTGTTAAATGCCTTTTGGAATTCATGCACGTTACCAGTGAGTATATAGTTCTTCTAAGACACCGAATGGTGCACAAGGCACTTGCTGGCACCTGTACTGAGTATTTCCGCTCTCAGCTTCAACCCTACATGCTAAGGGCCTGATTATGAGTTTTGCGCAGTTGCGCCGGCTCTCCACCGGCACAGCTGCACCAAACCTGTGCAAGGACCATGTACGCCTGCCGTATTACAAGATGAACTCATGTATGGTGAACGGTACTTCGCCTTTCCTATGGCAGTGCCTGGAAAACAGGCACCGCAATGGGAATGGCAAAAACGTTCCAGCACGGTATGGACCGTGACATCCATGCTGTGCTGGAACTTTGGGGAAATACAGACAGGGAGGCACATGTTGTGCCCCCTGAATGTATCCCCATGGCAGGAGGGCATGGGGAACCTGTAGGGTCCCTATTGTTTCTACACCGCCAGCCTTTTCATGGCAGTTCTCCTTTTCAAGTTGTAATGCGGCAGACGGGCCACCGCCACCGCGAGTCTGACTGTCGCAAGAATGCCAGACTTAAAATCAGGCCCTTTGTTCCTTTTTTCTTTCTCTATTGGATGTGCCCCGGTACCATAGTACCAGAGCAGGCTTACACTTTTTCTTTTTTCTCGCTCCTATTCCCAGGACACTAGAGTTAAATGATTCTGTACATGTGAGTGCAGGGAGAGTAGCCTGCCTACGAGAGTACTGAGTACATCACATTAAGGACATTAAGGATGGGATAGAAACCTTGATTTTTGTCAAAGACATCAGCACATTGTTTGCCCATTGGGCATTGGGATACAATGTATGTCAAGGAGGAAAAGAGAACATTGACGGGTGCCCCTCTGTATCTTGATGGGTCAGGATAGAAATTCGCCGCAGGGATTGTTGCTGCAGGCTATATGCATAAACAACAGACTTTGTTAACAATGTCTTGATGAACACTGGGGTGGGCAATAAATTCTGCTCTGTCTGTGGAGTTCGCAACGTTTTGCCCACTCCACTTTATGGCAAAACTCTTTCAACCGCCGCGTGGTGGAGTTTTTACTTGCACGCAGTTCGCCAATGGTAAGATGGCGAGTGAGAGTAAGAATTGGCGTCTCCTAGCATGATTTTTTAGGCGCAAGGACGACACCCAGTGAAATTTTCTGAACACGGGCGGTCGCGACCGTGCACATTGAGAAAGCTGCAGCTTGAGTAGAAAATCTACTTGAGCAGCAGCAAAGACGCAGTGCCCTCATGCTGATTTTGAGCACATAAAAAGTCCCAGCACGAAAAATCAGCAAACGTGCTGATTCAGCCTGCTCATGGAACTCTGTGGAAACTCGCAGTTTTCATGGAACAGAATTCCGCAGAATGAAACTCTGTGAGTTCAATCCACCACTAATCAACACCTGTTCTTTGCAGTGTCTAAAAGAGGTAACCTCATTCCACCCTGTCCACTGCAGCTGGATATAAACCACACACGCCATTCAGGTATCAGGGATGGCATAACTTTGCTGATGTGTTTTGCTAATATTTTGGATAGAAAATCATTGCACCATGGTATCTTTACTGCAGAGTAATTGCACAGCATAGTATTACTGTACAATGTAAGTCTTTACTACTCATAGGTAAATATAGGTACATAAGGTAAATATACGCAAGCTTGTGGTATTTGGTTATGGTTTAGAGTTAGGTGGAGTTGGAGGATTAGTATGGGTTTGGTGACTTTTTTAGGGTTTTGAGGTATGGATTAAAAAAGTGGAGTGGGGGGTTTCTGCACTCAATAAAAAAATGTTAATGGCTTTATTATGGGCTTGGGGTGTTTTTACGGTTTTAGGTTGGGATTAAAGAAGGGATTTACTCCTCCTAAAGAAAGAGGTTAAGGGTTTTAGGATGGGTTTGGGGTCTCCAACCAATAGCTCGTGAGCTACTGTAGCTCTCTGGCTACCTCTTAGTAGCTCACCTGTGCAGCCCAGCTTATTAAATTAGAAAGCTTTTGCTTGGTTGAATTAATATACATATAAAAAAATTGGGATTATACAACACTAATAATATTA
Source organism: Calotriton arnoldi (assembly GCA_963921515.1). Taxonomy (NCBI): domain Eukaryota; kingdom Metazoa; phylum Chordata; class Amphibia; order Caudata; family Salamandridae; genus Calotriton; species Calotriton arnoldi. Next base: position 62,575 of record CAWUFW010001273.1, read on the forward strand.
GTAGCTCTCAATGCGTTTCATTTAACATAAGTAGCTCTCAGTACAGAAAAGGTTGGAGACCCCTGGACTGTTGGGGCTTTTAGGATTTTTAGAAGGGGGTATTTCTTTTCGGGCTGCAAGCCTTTTTATTTTAGAAATACTCCTGTGTATAAATTTAAAAATCCATGTGTACTCTCAGTTTTAAAAGCAGAACACTATGGGTTTAGGGCTGGGGGTGGGAGGTATTTTATTTTTGAGTATTTTCTAGGCCTATTAATTATTTTTGCATGGGCCATTAAATGTAGATGTTTTAAGGAAGGTATATTGTTTTGGGAATGCACATATTATTTTTGGTACTTTATTTATGGATCAATTATTTTTGTTTTAAATGTAGTTTAGTCTTAAATTAAAAATATATATGATAAATAATATAATTTACATTTATTTGTAATGTGTTTTATATAATAATGAATACACTTTTTTATGTTTCTTGTGTTTAAATAAATATATTCTAAAAATATTTTTTTCATAAAAAATGTACTGTATGAATTAATTTAACTAATGATTTCAGAACATTAAAACAATAATAAAACATGCTTTCTTAACATTTAGCCCTTTTCCCCACAGATTTCCTTTAATTTCTATGGATGTTTTTGCTGCAGCCCTTTTTTACGGATTCTTTATTTTTCAGTTTCTTTCTTTAGTCAGTGGACCGTCAAGGTTGAGGAGGAAGAGATGTTGCTGCAATGGTGAGGTGGGAACTTATTTCTTTAACTTACAGTTGTTAGGATTTTCTATGAAGAGTCTAAGGGAGGTTAGTTTATTGAAGTACTGTAGAGTTTGCAAGTTCTGTATGTTTTTCAAACTATTCTCTTTATTCAGGTTGCTGAAGATCGTGCCTGCTGGCACCTGTTTTCAAAGCGTTTTCTTTCTTCTTTTTGAGCAGTATTAGAGTGTATGGTTTTTTCCCAATACCTTTATACCCTTATTCAAGTTTTTTCTTTGTTTTTTAAGAAAACCAAACACCTGGATACTTGGCTCTTTAGGTAGGAGGCTAGGGGACTGTTGGGTGATAAACTCGACTTAATTTAACTCCCTGCTTTCTTTTTCCCTCTGATGGTGTGTTTTTTCCCAGGTTTAAAGGGTAACACTAGATTATGGATTGCTGATTTCTTGGCTTGTGTTTTTTTAGTTTAAATTGCTCATCATATTTTTTAGCTTGTTAATGGTTTTAATTTAGGATTTTGGATTTGTCAGTTGGATTATTATGGATTTATTGTGGAAAGATTTTAAAATATAACAATCATTCGAAGAAAGAATACTGCTGCAGATAGAAACTTCTGCGTAAAGGCAGGGAAGGGGCACCAATCGTGGGGCCCAGGGGGAATTTGCCCTTGGGAGGATATGCATGGTGGCACATGTTGTGCCCCCTTCTGCTTGCTCTGTCAGCCTTGCCTGTGTATGTTACACAGTTCACCGACAAGCAAGTAGCGCTGCCACGGCTGTGGCATAGGCTTCAGGCTCTTTCTATGAGCCAAAGCATGCCGCTGTCATGGCACCACCGACACAACACCGCTAGCCCAGCAGTGTTCTCAGAATACGGTGGTCAGGAAGCTGCCAGCTTGGCGGCATTCTCCCAACTGCCGCAACGATGGTCCTGAAAACTTATAATTGGGGCCTTAGTATTTTTTTATTTGTAATTAGTAATTTTTAGTATCATAGTGGGTTGTTGTGTTTGCATGGGTATAAAGTGGGATGTTACTTAAATGAAGAATATTTATATTGTAATATTCATTTGTTTTCTATGAATAATTAATGTTTTAATTGATTATTAATTATGCACTATGTTTAAGTGTTATATCATATTTTGAATTTAAAATTGAAAGTGACATTGTTATTTAATTATTAGTAATAGTATGGAATATTTTAGCAGCAGTAGTTGAGTTTATAGCGGTATACAGTGGGAAGTTAATTATTAAATAATAAAAAAATGATTGTTAAGTTTAGTGGGTCTCTCCTTACCCTTCATGTTTCAGTAACTGGCTCCCCCTTTTGGAAAGGATATAATTTGCTTAAGACATGTTTGCCTGCTCTTTTAAATTGTATATAAAATACATATAAACATGACCTTCAAGTGGATCCCCCCAAATCTAGAAAGACCGTCACCCACGCACTCATAACAAACATACTGGACTACGGAAAGGCCCTCTACACCGGAATCAACAAATCCCTGCTCTGAAAACTCCAGACCATCCAGAACACCACTGCCAGACTCGTCCTCGGCATCCCACAAAATGACCACATCACCCAGCACCTACGTGACCTCCACTGGCTCCCCGTTGAGAAGAGAGTAACTTTCAAGCCACTCACTCACGCCTACAAATTCCTCCACAACACCGGACCCCATTACCTCAACGAAAGAGTCTCCTTCCACTTACCCAAGAGAAACCTCAGCTTCGCTGACTTTGCCCTCGCTGAAACCCCGCGCATCCGCAGAGCAAGAGCGGGTGGAAGAGCCTACTCCTACATCATGGCAAAGACCTGGACGAGCTCCCGCTCAACATCAGACATTCCCCCACTCTGCACACCTTCAGGAAGAGACTCAAGATCTGGCTCTTTGGCTGATCGGAGATGAACTACCCACCCCTCCTCCCCCAGCGCCTCGAGACCCTCACGGGTGAGTAGCGTGCTTCACAAATCCCTGATTGATTGATTAATTGATAGATAGAAGAAGATATTATACTACTGTATGATTATTATTTTTGTGTTTTAACTGTAGAGTTCTATTGCTTATTTTGCTTTCAACTTTTATGCAGAAAACTTCAGTTTTTAGTTATAAAGTATTTTTTGTCAATGGTTTTGTTGATTTCTTTTGATGGAATCTGTTGGAGAAAAATGATTGTAAAATCTACTTTATTTAAAAAAAAAAAAAGGAATTATGTTAGTTCTTTTTCTTTCTTTTTACTTGCTCCTGTAAATTAAAAAGGTGATAAAGAGACTTGTGCAACAAATAAATTGAGATATTTATGTAGTTAGTTAAATGTTAAATTGTTAGTTATGAGTTTAATTCTTTGAAACTATATGTCTAGATTTTAGATGAATGCTTACCTTGCTATCGATTTTTAACTAGTATATTCTAGTTCTTCTGTGAATCCAATTTTTTCAATTATATATAATTGGTTTTTTTAACTTCCTTTTTATCTGTCAAAATATACAATGTAATTGGTAAAACTGGGTATTTTTTTTAATCAAAATATGTTATGCCCTGCTCTCACTTTTTTGTCGATTTCATGTTAAATCTCTTATCAAATTACTTTGCTAATTTATGAATTGTAATATACACTAAACAAGTTAATTTTTTTACATTGTTAGGTTTTGGAGTTCCTTTTTTACCTCAGCATTGGGCCTAAGTGAAATTTAAATTATGCCAGAGATATTTTGCGTATTCTTGTTAATTTAGTGCTATGCGAAATTTCTGAATTTAGGCCATTACTCTCCTTTGTGTAATTTTGCACAATTCACAGTAAAAATTAACAGAAATAGAGCATTGAGATATGGAAAACAAACTCAGTCTCTTGGAGCTCGTTTTGTGGTAACAATTCAGGATGTCCTTCGTGGGCCACTTCAATCACTTTCTGCTGCAGGCTCTCCGGAATCAGGATTCTCAATCCTTGCAATATAACTCCTTCCTGAGTTTTGGACAGTTTATTTTTGGCATTTTTGTATTTTTGATATTTACCATCACTGGTGAAAGTTCGAGGGTGTGATGTGAGATTATATGTTTCAACTTTAGCATATCACCATCATGGCTCGTGGCAGTGATAATCTGGTCTAATGAAGTGGCAGCTGGTGTGTTTGATTTTACAGTGAAATTGATATAGCCTTCAGCCGTCTTGGATGGAGTACCATAACCTTGTATAGGCACTCTGTAAAGTAGTCAGCAGGGTTCTGATCCTTCCCTGGATGATGCACAATGTTATAATTGTACTCTTGTAATCGTAGTCCCCATCGTTCCCTGAGAGGACGCATGTCGGCCTTTGGATTGCCAAATATGGTCAGCAAAGCTTGATAATTAGTTGCCAGCGTAAAAGGTTTTCGATGCAGGAATACATGGAAATTTTCACAACCTCATACCACGGCTAAACTTTCTTTTTTAGGTTGGGAATGAGCATGTTCTGTTTGGGACAAAAACTCCTACTTGCATATGCCACAATATGCCTTCGAGTATTCAGGTGTCCGCTGTGCTCTGCAAGGATAGCACCTAACCCGACTGAGCTAACATTGACAACAACCTCTATATGAAGCTCCGGATTGAAATATGCCATTTCAGTAGCATTCTCAATGGCTTGTTTGATTTTCTTAAAACTGTTCTCACATTCATGTGACCAATTAAATGAAACATTATTTTTCGTCAACTCTCTCAATGGAGCACTTACAGTGACAAAGTCTTGCATATATCTGGAACAGTAGCTGGTGTTGCCAAGAAATGAACGCACCATAGAAACATAGGGCTAGATTTACAAAGGTAAACAGACAAAAGTCTAACTTTACGGCTTTCAGTATTCACAAGGGCATTTATGAATAGTAAAGTTAGACTTTTGTCTCAGTATTGGTCTTAGTTAAACATAAGACCAAAACTTAAGTTTAACTGAGACAAAAGTCTAACTTTACTACTCGTAAATGTCCTTTGTGAATACCGAAAGTCATACGTTTAGTCTTTCGTCTCAGTTTACCTTTGTGAATCGGGCCCATCTTGTCGGGCATCAGCATTTGACAGCGCTTGTACTTTAGCAGGATCAGGTGTCATACCCCCATCAAAGTAAAACCTACATCCTTTAGTAAACAACATACTTGTGTGAAAACTTTATTGTGCTCTTTTTGTGTAGTTCTGAAAATCAATATGTCATTGCTATAGTTGAACGCATTCATGACAGGCTGTATGATACATCGAACTACGCCTTGAAAAGTTCTACAGCCGATGACACACCCAAACTTAGGGGCCAATTACGATGGCAACAGACCTCAGTCCGTCCGCCATCGTTTCATATTTGGGACCCACAGGGCAAATTAGGATGCGACCGCCACCGTGGTGGTTGCATTGCCCATGTTTTGTATTGCGGCGGGTGCTGGGCTCTACAGCACCCGCCGCAGTACAAAACAAACACCCCACACATATCTCTGCACTACGTGGCAAGCATCATGCTGTGCCAGCCACATGGTGCATGGATAAGTAGGGGGGCACCATAGGTGGCCCCAGGTCCCGTGTCTGTGGCCTACAGGGTAAGGGGGCCCTCTAGGGGCCCCAATGTCCCTTTCCAGAAGCCTTTTCATGGCGGATTTACTGCCATGAAAGGGCCGGCAGGACGGAACATCATAATGCCTACGGCAGTGCCTTGTAGGCACCGCCACCATTGTAGGCATTACTCAGCCTCCGATGGACCGACAGGCTCCTTGAGCCCATCAAATCCGTGGCAGTCGGTCTTTCCGACCGCCACACAGCCGCCCACCATCCAAATGTGGTGGGAGGTAAAGTAGGTTAAGATGGTGGCGAGACCGCCACTGACAGCCTGTCGGTGGCGGTCTCCCACCAGTGTAACCAAGCCCTTAGGGGCAGATTTACAAGGCCCTTGCGTCACCCGTACATCACTTTTCCCATATTAAAAATGACGCAAAATTGGCGCAAGGGGCTTGTAAATAAGCCCCTTTGTCTTTTGTATTAAAATAGACCAACATGTGTAGAAAAGGTTGCAATGTACCTACAACTTTCTTCGAGTTCCAACTGATGATAGCCTTTACTCAAATCAAGGGAGGAGAAGCCTTTTGTACCATTTAATTGCGTTATCACGTCAGCAATCTGTAGACCTGGATGTAATTTGTTAAAACGAAGAATGATGCGCAGGCTAGTCTTGTAGGAAAGGTAGTAGATTTATTCTTAAGATCACTTCTTGGTTACAGGTTACAGGATGTTAGTCTGATCCATTAAAGTGCCCCACCAGGAGCAGCCTCCTCGCTGCTCAGCCCTTCCACACCAACTGATTCTCCCTTCAATACAAACACACTCAACATTCTATATGACCTCATCATAGGCTGAGCAGCCAGGCAGAGAACCACTGTAGGGAGAGTGCATTGGGTAATTAGTACATTACAACACATCTCCCCCCTTATAGTGATCGAAAACATTGAAAATGTATGAAGGTGATAAAACACACATCTCAGCAAAGGAGGATGTATTAACAACAAAATAATTATACATCACCCCTCCCTCCCCCCTCCTATAATGATCATAAACAATCAAATGCATGGAGATTGTAAAACATACAAATGACAGCAAAGGAGGATGCATAAAACAACAAAATCATTATACACATCTCCCCTTATAATGATCATAAACAACAAAGAATGCAAGGTAAAGAAATACATTCTTAAAAACAGTGGATGCTATCCACCATAACTCACACTACAAACTGCGGGTACAATACCACCACACCACACGGAGTACCCATTGTGCCACAAACAAAGGCACAAGACTGCGGCAGAACAGGGATCTACAACCCTCAACTGCACATACTAATGGCAAGACAGGTCTACCTCAAAGAAGAGAAATAAGACTCTTCCCATACCAAAACAGGGTAATTATAACCCAAAACACTCTTGAAACACTCTTGAAAGTTAATATGGGTATCTTTAAACCCAAAGTAAATCCAGGGTATCCTTTAACCCAAAGCAAATCCAGGGTAACTTTAAACCCAAAACACACACAACACACTATGGGTATCTTTAAACCCAAAGCAAATCCAGGGTATCCTTAAACCCATGACACTCTCGCAACATACTATGGGTATCCTTAAACCCATGACAATCCAGGGTATCCTTGAACCCAAAACATACTGGCCAAAACATGGAATTCAGAAAATCTAACACAAATGCGCACAGTCATAACACAAGGGAAAAGGAAAGTCAGTCATACTGGTCCTATTGAGTGCCTCCCAGAACTAACACTAACCACCCACAACACCCTAACAACCTTAACATAACAGGGTACCGTAATAGGTTATACAACACCCTGTAAGGTTGAACTGGGGCACTCGCCCACAACCTCACTGTAAAAGACTGTATAATCACTTAAAGTTAAATTCACACCCCATATACAACATGTCAAGCAAGACAATTAAGGAGAAAGTCATATACTCGGTGAGCGATCTCTCACCCGACACCTTGACACGAAGAGAAACTCTTCTCCATGAGCTGCATGTAGCTGTCGCGCATAGCATGAGAAAATAAACTCCAATGTAGTGTTAACATGAGTAAATTGCATTAAAAGGCGAAGAATACTTGCTACAAAAGTCAAGGGAATACTTCTAAAAGAGCAAAAATAGCGTCACACTGGACTTTTGCAGGAGTCCAGTGCAGACTAGATAATGAAATTAAACCTTGTTGCCCTGTAACGATGACGTTCCCAATACTTTATTGTCCTTGACAACCTAAAAAAAAAACGTGGTTGGCAAAATGGGAAAACGTGGTTGGCAATGTGAGTAAGTTGCAGGTTTAAAACAGAACGATCCAATGTATGGTAAAATGGCGGCACGCTGATTGACGTGGGGCAGGGTGGCTCCCGGCACGCCAACGCTAGAAAGCAGTCCCCAATCAGTCACCACTTACCAAGGGAACATCCGGAGTTACGTTGTCAAGACGCGTCTCACTATGACGCACATCGAATTGAAAGCGGCAGGGAAACCCAGCTCGTGATACCCACGCTCTCAAGAGAACCTCGCGCCCACTACAGAATGTCGGTAGGTGTTTGAATAAAAACATACGCTAAGGCAAGTGCTCACCATTGTCTCCATCGTCTCAAGTCACTAGTGTACTCCGAGTGAAAATTCAGTGAAACACTCCTTGGGGCTCGACTTATGCCCCCGACTGCGGAATGCCTCTCAGATAAGCTCACGCACTGTCAACACCTCAGTTAAAGTTCAAAACATCTTTGTATGGCAAGCTTGAAAAACACACGCTGCCGGTACACTGCACATCCAAGGCAGCATATTGGTTTTAAAGTCAAAGCTGTTCAAACATTTACCTGCTGACAAACTAACTGCCGGATTACTCCATATGGTATGCAGACCACAACATAACGTGCCTACTTTCAATGCTACAGGATGACTTCAGATAGTTATCACGCAGGTTAAACACGCAAAACTCGATAGTTTGTTGGTAGGCAGATTTCAAACATCAGGTGATACTTTATGTCTTCTGCTCTACAAGCATGTGGGCTCACCTTAGTCAAGCAGATTTCAAACCAAATAAAGTCTAACAGGAACTGGCAGGCCCAGGCTAGGGCTGACCGTTCACAGGTGATGAGGAATGTCAGGAACTTCTGTTAGTCTAGTTACTCATATGGGGAAGACTCACCCAAGTTCAACAGGCACTGGCACGTCCACGATGGGGCCGACCGGTCTTTTGGTCACTGGTGGAGCTTTTGGACTGCCAACTTGCTTCTTCCAAATGCGCTTCTTCTATTTCTTAGGTACCAGTCCATTCAAGGTAACTCATGTAGGTTCTTTCAGATCGTCGCCAGTGTTAAAACGAAGAATGATGCGCAGGCTAGTCTTGTAGGAAAGGTAGTAGATTTATTCTTAAGATCACTTCTTGGTTACAGGTTACAGGATGTTAGTCTGATCCATTAAAGTGCCCCACCAGGAGCAGCCTCCTCGCTGCTCAGCCCTTCCACACCAACTGATTCTCCCTTCAATACAAACACACTCAACATTCTATATGACCTCATCATAGGCTGAGCAGCCAGGCAGAGAACCACTGTAGGGAGAGTGCATTGGGTAATTAGTACATTACAACACAATTCTCGTTTAATTGCCTTGTTTGGCTGACGCATGTCAACACATATGCGTACAGCTCCTTTGCTGTCTTTTTTTGGTCAATACCACTATGGAAGAAACTTATGGCGTGGGACTAGTAGGCCACTCAATTATATCATTCTTAAATCTTTTTAAACAGCATCTTGTAAATGAAATGCAATTTCTCTAGGTCTTTGAGCAACAGGACGGACATCCTCATTAATATGCAGCTTTACTTTTATAATCTTAAACTTCCCTAAACCATGAAACAATGTAGGGATTTGACTTAATATTTCATGGTGAGCATTCATGTTGTAGTTTATGCAAATCAGTCCCATATCAGCAGCTGTGTTGAAGCTGAATAGGCAGGCACTTGACGCTTTACCCTGAAGCACATTGATAGGTGATTAGACCTTCGTTTCCGTCGCTACAAATGAACCTTGAATTTTTAAGGGTGTTGATGCAGCCCATGTATACACTTTGATTTTCGATGCCGTGAGATGCATTAAGGGAGACAATTCATTATATATTTTGTCCTCAGGCACCACTGTTGATGATGAAAAGTATAGAACAACCATTTACTTTCAGTGTAATCTTCGGACAGTGTTTGAAGGACTTTTGTGCTTTAGCACATCAACTTCTCTTTGACTGACATTTTTCTTAACATGCAGCCAGTCCAACATGCGCACACTTTTCTGAGGTGAACATCGACATGGCACAACCATCTTGTACACTTTCACTTGATATTGATATAGAACTATTTGACGATGATTTAGATAACAATTGACTTCGTTCAGTGTGTATTTGTCTTGACTGATGTAGCCGCTTAGCCTGGTGGGTGCACGTCGAACATTGCTTCTAGAATGTTCCAGCGGCCATTTTGCCTTTGTGCCGTGATGCACTTATTTTTTCCTTTGCTTTGCAAACTGTTACAGAATGGTTCTCCTTCCAACAGCCTTTAAATATCTGTCCAATGGCGGGACATTCACTTTTGTGTAGAAACAAAAATCCACATCTAAAACACAACTTCTTTTCACATGTAGACATCGCCTTGTGCCTTTGCTAACTTTTCACACTCATGACTGATTCATTCTGGACAACTCCGGCCTTCATGTCAGTAGCTTCTCTATCAGCATGCTCTTCAGATCTGGTAGCCATTAACACTCGCTCCAGACTAAGAGTTTCTCTCAGCATTCGTTGTCTGAATAAATCTGAAAAGCATCCAGTAATAACTCCAAGACATATAGCTTCTTCATCATTAAATTCATTGAACTTACAGAGTTTGATGAGTGTGTTGAGCCTCTCCACAAATTTGTCGGTAGTTTCACCAACTTTCTGTCATTCTTGACTGAAAATATATCTTTGTAATATACATTGGGCATTGGATTGTACTTGAGATTCAAAGTTTCTTTAATCTGACGGTATGTGATTTCTTCGTCAGTTTGCAGCATCTTCCTGATCACTTCTTTTACACCATCACCAGCGAGATCTTTAGGTATTTGATAATCTTTTTGTTATCAGTTTCCTCAAATGCATCAATGGAATCCTCAAATGTCTCTATCCAAACAATTCATCTATCACAAATATTTTGCTTTTTAACAGTTTCGAACGTTGGTGGTGGTTTCAGGAATGCAGCAGCATTGTAGACCAGTGCAAAACTTAATGACACCGCTGGTGGATCATTGTGACTTGGTTTAGGCAACTCATCTGTGAGACCTTGCAACATGCTGGCCTCCGGATCATCTTTAATGATAGCTGGAAACTAAACTTTCTTCGCTGTCATCTGAAAAAAGTCACTATTCCGAGAATTGCTCTCGGCTCTTTATTCTTCGAAAACCTGTGAAGTTGTTCTGATCCCCACTGTGCAGTTTGCTTGGCTGGCCACTTCGGGTATAGACGACTTGGTAAGCACAACCTTGGGCATTTCACTGAGTGCAACGGTACAATGGCTCTCTTTAATAGTTTCGATAAGTTAATTATTTCTTCTTCTCTAACTGTCAAGTTGCACTTTCTGACACCTGTTTTATCTTCGCCTTGCAGCGCTTCTGTTCACAGCATTATTTTGTAATTTTTGGTATCAATGACTGCTCTTTGAAAACCTGCTTGTATCTGCATTCAATGTTAACACTCCTTATAACGTATGACTTTATCTTGCGTGGCAGTGCAGTACCTTTATGTATGGCCTGACCAGCAGGTTGGTGGACAATGAGGTGTAGTATGTTTGCAATGCTTTTGCTGTCTTCAACTGTTTCACAGTGGCTAGAGCTGGCCTTTGACTCCACATGCATGGACCACAGCAAACTCCCTGCGAGAGCGCTGTCGATCTTCAGGTTATCCACTATCTTGTCACTATTTGTTGTGTACTCTCCAGCCTGGGTAGCCTCCAAAGACTAAGCCACACACAGAGCTTAGTATCACACATCTTTATTCTTCTGTGTCACTGCAAACTCAACATTCTAAATCAGCCTTCATTGCATTCCGCTCTAACATTTTCGTCAAAGCTCTACAGAGTCTATCAGGAGCCAAAAGAGTTTGGCATTGCTAACTTGCAATACACTACACCCTGCTACTGCGGGAAGTACTGCCCTGCTGCCTGAGGAAGGAAGACTGGACTTGCCTCTTGAGCCCAGGATTACCAGAGTGACTCAAGGGGTTGCTGGGTGACCTCATGTGTGAGCTCCAGTGACACAACAAGCTTTAGTGGCCTTGAATCCTGCTGCTGGCCTCTGCAGTACTAAGTCCTAACCTCCCAAGTGGTACCCCCCCAGGTCCTGAACTCTTGGATGTGGTGTTGGTGGCACTGCTCCTGCCTAACCCTAAAAGCTGGGGCTTTTCATGGCAAACTTTCCAGAGAACCGACAGAAGACATGGGCCTACCTGCCAGCCGATCTGCCCAATGGGCATTGCTGGTGGCCAGACTTCATGGTAGCTCCTGCTACGTTCTTCCCAGAAAGAAAACAGTGTACATGGGATGCAGGCATATGATGGATTCCAAGAAGCAAGGAAGAGCTCCATGCATAAACCATAAAAACCAACCTCTATGTTTGGGCATGGATTGTGCAGAAGAGTAGAATGTCTATCCGAAAGTGAAGACATCCTTATCAGTAGATTATTCCAAAATAATGCTCTGGGCATTGGTCCTACTTCACTTCAATGATGGCAGTGCCCTACTGGGTGTTGTGCCTGAGACTTATCTGACATCCCAGGAGAGCATTCTGCATGAAGCAGTACACCTCATCAAGGTCTTTGAAGACTTCCATTAGATAGCTCCTACTCTCAGAGAACTCCACTGGCACCCTCTGCCCACCCGTATGACTTCACAACCTTTTGTATTTTTTGCAAGACAGTGAGCAACACCATTCCACTGAACATGATAAAGAAGATCAAGATTTGAAGAGGGCTTCACAAACTGCCCAGTGGAAGACTTCTGCGCACCTGAATCCTCGGTCATCAAGAAGGCAAGGTTTCACCATTTGACGTCTGAATTTGGGTTTTGTGATCTTACGCAAATTTGTTTTCTAAATAATGCTTGTTACCTATGGAACTTTTATTTATGGAGTTGCTCACACTTTTAAAAGTACGGTGGCCTATTCTGTTTAGGCCTTTAACATTGTCTGTGACGTGGGTTTCCATGTGTACGCGTATAGGTGCTGTGTGACAGAGCACCTACAAGTGTTTAACGTTGAAAGATGCATGGATAATACAGAGCCAGATGCATCGAGGTATTATGCTCTGCACAAAGTAGCAGGCTTTGCTTATGCAATTTCTTAATGTGTATTTCATTTTATTGAACAATTTCCTATGTAGCACCAGGTATCCTGACATCTAGGCCAAAAACCATACCCATCTAGAAAGGTCTGAAGTACACATCTTCACACAAACAACATACACAACCACAAAGGCAGACACCACACTCCCACCCACATACAAAAGCACTTCTTTTAAGTCAGAAATGTAAGTGACAAATAGCTGCAACATCTCAGACCATACCCAATACAACACGTAATTCATCGTGCTTAAAGTTTACAACATTCAGCTAGGATTTGTGTTTTTTTAATCCAACATTTAATCAAACGAAATCTGAACTTTTAACTGCTCACTTTACAACAGAGCATGATAAAATAAATACTATAGAAATTGCAGCACCTGTGTGTGTTCGCATAATCCATCAGCGCATTCGTATAAATGTGGGTGTTAAAACACTTCCTTTGTGTGCGTTACAATGCAGGCTGACGCAGAATGCTAATATTTTGACAATGAAATGGCAACAGCGTTATTCACTTTCAGGCACACTGAGTTACACCCATGGGATTGAGAGGATACTTACAATTTAAGTGGAATTCAAAATGCAAGGAATTGCTGTTCTTGCAGAGTGCAGAGTCTTTCAGCAGAGAATGTGCGGAGGAGGGGGTATTCAAGCCATATTCATGATCAGTTTTACAGAGGCAAGAAAAAGGCTTGCGTGTTACAGTTAGAAATCGAAAACAGAGCTTTGTAGCACCGAACAAAATCGACGGATAATCGTCAAAACCCAGTTAACCATGTTTTCGATAGCAGTGTCATTAAAAGGAGGGGCACATTTTTTGTGACGTCACTAGAAACCTTACATGACAGTATACAGTATTCGAAATTTCACACTATTACCCACTCGCCACTGGGTAGTTATAGTTAGAATTACTTTTCCATAGACAAGGCGTTTTTTGGTTTGATAATAATGTTGTCGCCGTTTTACAAATCTTCAATAAACTTTCCCAAAAAAAGAAAATTCACTTCAGCTCCTTCCTGGAAAGTTTCAGGGTAATCTGTCCAGCGGGACCGAGAAAAAAAACGAGTCCCAAAACACAAAGGGGTCGATTCCGATTCGGGCCGGAAAAAGCACCGACCGACTCGGAGCCGGAAAAAATACCGACCGACACGTACCAGTGGCGCCCGACACGCCAAGTACGATGCAAGCCGCGATAAATCCGACCGACACGTCAGGAAACCAAGCCGACCGACCGACCCGCTCGGAAAATAGCAATCCGGCCGGAAAAACACGCGAATCCAACCGACCGACACGCACCCGGAACAAATCCGACCGAATCGTACCCGCCAACTCCAACCTGCAAAGTACGATGCAAGGCGCGAAAAACACGACCGAGTCGGACGGAGGACAAGCCGTACGACCGACACGCATACAAAACCGAGCCGAAGCAACACAATACACCGCGACCGACGCGTACGCAGCATACAAAACTGCACAAACACAGCGTGAACGAAACGGAAAACACCGTACGAGACCAATGCAGGGTCCGACTCGGTCACAAGAACGTTTCCAACATACACAAACAGCACAAAGGAAAAATCAACCAAAAAAAGGCCAAACAAGCAATTACCAAGCCAATAAATACTGGGGGGTGGGGACAGAGAACAAAGACACACCAACAACTCCACCTATATAAAGGACACAAATCACTACCATGAGCCTTTGCAAATGCCATTCCACTGCCAGCACCCAAGAGAAAGCAACCACACACCCACAGCTCATCCCTCACACAAGCCACACACCAGCAGCACACCAACAAATACCTACCTCACATACACCCAGCACAACACACACCCACACACCCTCACCTGCACACCAACACACACAGCACCCACTATCACCACCCATCACCATGCCCCCCAAGAAGAATCCCAAGTTCCTAGATAGTGAATTGGAAGTCATGGTAGACGAGATCCTCAGGGTGGAGCCACAGCTGTTTGGCACTCTGGTCCAACAGACCCCCATGTCGCAGAAAACCAAGATGTGGGAGAGGATCATCAACAGGGTGAACGCCCAATCACCATGTCGGCGCACAAAGACCGACATCCAGAACAGGTGGTATGACGTGCGCAGGAGGGTCCGGGAGCTGCTCAAGAAAGACTACCACCTGAGCCAATACACCGGCAGTGGCCCTCCTGCCAAGCCAGTATACCTCAGGCCCTGGGAGGAGAAGGTGCGGGCCATCCTTCCGCCAGTGAGCGTATATGGACTAGAGGACATCCCAGAGCCTGGTGAGTACACAACAAATGTACACAATAAACTGCCACAAAACACACACATCACTGTCAAGGGGAGAGTCAAACCATGCACTCATAGCAATTACACAGCAACTAGAACAGAATCATCCCAAAATGTGTATGTCAGTCAGATAAACACAACACATGCCATCAAAAAAGTCACATCCAACTGTGCCAACACATGTACAAACACAACCACAACTACAGCTAGGCAGTGGCACAAATAGAACTAACACACACATCCACACATGTAGCCACCACAACAACACCAACACACAGTGAAGACCACTCAAAGGAAGGAATTCTGTGTATGCTGGCCAAGTCAGTGTAGCCAATAGCATCATGGGAGTCGCACTCACACATATTGCCCCCCCCCACAACTGTCCCATCAACACCACCCTGAACCATGCTCACATCACAGGGAGTGGAGAAGGACTCACAAGATGGCTGACACTGGCTACTGCTGTGGGGAGCACAAGGCTCTGCTGCCAACTGTGCACCAACAAACAGCAGGACACCACTGACTGACATCCTGAGAGACAACTTACACTCCCTGCAATGCAAGCACGTTCCATGGTGGGATATCTGGCTGGCTGGCTGGGTGGGAAGGGGGACTTGCAGCACTGACCATAGTCACCAGCACCTCCCCTCACACCCCCCCCCAACACAAACTCCACAGTACCCACCTGGTAGAATGCAATGCCCTCCATCCTAACACAAGATCCCACAAAGCACCACCACCCTGGGTTATGTTGTGTGAAGCACAGGGACACTCTTGGGACTCTTAGCCAAACAACTGCCAGGACAACACTCCCAGCCATCCTGTCAGCACAGCCAGCCCACCCCACAGGGAAGCAGAGTCAAAAGGAAGGAAGCATGGGCATGCTGGGAAGGGGGTGGAGGCAATAGCATGATGGGAGTCGTAGTCACAGACATTGCTCAGCCTCACAACTGTCCCATCAACACCACCCTGAACCATGCTCACATCACAGGGAGTGGAGAAGGACTCACAAGATGGCTGACACTGGCTACTGCTGTGGGGAGCACAAGGCCCTGCTGCCAACTGTGCACCAACAAACAGCAGGACACCACTGACTGACATCCTGAGAGACAACTTACACTCCCTGCAATGCAAGCACGTTCCATGGTGGGATATCCGGCTGGCTGGGTGGGAAGGGGGACTTGCAGCACTGACCATAGTCACCAGCACCTCCCCTCACCCCCCCCCCAACACAAACTCCACAGTACCCACCTGGTAGAATGCAATGCCCTCCATCCTAACACAAGATCCCACAAAGCACCACCACCCTGGGTTATGTTGTGTGAAGCACAGGGACACTCTTGGGACTCTTAGCCAAACAACTGCCAGGACAACACTCCCAGCCATCCTGTCAGCACAGCCAGCCCACCCCACAGGGAAGCAGAGTCAAAAGGAAGGAAGCATGGGCATGCTGGGAAGGGGGGTGGAGGCAATAGCATGATGGGAGTCGTAGTCACAGCTCTACATCCCCCACCACATGGCCCAGCAAGCTCACACTCACGCATGCACATCCCACAGAGAGTAGAAAGGCCCATCAAAGATGTCTGACACTGTTGCTGTGTCGTGGGGAGCACAAGGGCATGCTGGGAACTGCACATCAACCAACAGCAGGACACCACTGACTGACATCCTGAGAGACAACTTCCACTCCCTGCAATGCAAGCACGTTCCATGGTGGGATATCCGGCTGGCTGGGTGGGAAGGGGGACTTGCAGCACTGACCATAGTCACCAGCACCTCCCCTCACACCCCCCCCCAACACAAACTCCACAGTACCCACCTGGTAGAATGCAATGCCCTCCATCCTAACACAAGATCCCACAAAGCACCACCACCCTGGGTTATGTTGTGTGAAGCACAGGGACACTCTTGGGACTCTTAGCCAAACAACTGCCAGGACAACACTCCCAGCCATCCTGTCAGCACAGCCAGCCCACCCCACAGGGAAGCAGAGTCAAAAGGAAGGAAGCATGGGCATGCTGGGAAGGGGGTGGAGGCAATAGCATGATGGGAGTCGTAGTCACAGACATTGCTCAGCCTCACAACTGGCCCATCAACACCACCCTGAACCATGCTCACATCACAGGGAGTGGAGAAGGACTCACAAGATGGCTGACACTGGCTACTGCTGTGGGGAGCACAAGGCCCTGCTGCCAACTGTGCACCAACAAACAGCAGGACACCACTGACTGACATCCTGAGAGACAACTTACACTCCCTGCAATGCAAGCACGTTCCATGGTGGGATATCCGGCTGGCTGGGTGGGAAGGGGGACTTGCAGCACTGACCATAGTCACCAGCACCTCCCCTCACACCCCCCCCCCAACACAAACTCCACAGTACCCACCTGGTAGAATGCAATGCCCTCCATCCTAACACAAGATCCCACAAAGCACCACCACCCTGGGTTATGTTGTGTGAAGCACAGGGACACTCTTGGGACTCTTAGCCAAACAACTGCCAGGACAACACTCCCAGCCATCCTGTCAGCACAGCCAGCCCACCCCACAGGGAAGCAGAGTCAAAAGGAAGGAAGCATGGGCATGCTGGGAAGGGGGGTGGAGGCAATAGCATGATGGGAGTCGTAGTCACAGACATTGCTCAGCCTCACAACTGGCCCATCAACACCACCCTGAACCATGCTCACATCACAGGGAGTGGAGAAGGACTCACAAGATGGCTGACACTGGCTACTGCTGCGGGGAGCACAAGGCCCTGCTGCCAACTGTGCACCAACAAACAGCAGGACACCTCTGACTGACATCCTGAGAGACAACTTACACTCCCTGCAATGCAAGCACGTTCCATGGTGGGATAACTGACTGGGTGGGTGGGTGGGTGGGAAGGAGGTCTGGCTGTCAACCAAACACAATCAATGCAGACCATGTTCACACCCCAGAGAATACATAGAAATGCCCAAATAATGCAGGACAATGTGCCACACCAATATCAACCCCTGACTGTGACGACTTAGGACAATACAATGTACAGGCCCGCACCCCGAGGCACAGTCACAACTGTCAGGTGTGTCAACCACTGATGCCTGCAGAAACATGACATACATTGTTTGTGTCTCCCAAAAACAGGTGATGATAGGGACACAGCAGCAGACGCTGAGGAGTCCCAGTCCCAGGCTCAAGAGGATGCCGAGCTCACTGGCGTCGTACAGCCTCTGTCCTCCTCGGACGATGAAGAACAACCTGGCACATCCGGTGCAAGTCAACATGCTGCACCAGCAGGACCACCAGCTGCAGCACCAGCAGGTCCACCAGCTGCACCCCCTGCACCCACCCCTCCAACGACTGTCACCACGAATACCATCCCTGCCGACATGGACAGAATAAGGAACAACACCAGCGCAGTGACCCTGGACCAACCTGGGGCCATGGACACCACCACCACCACCAACCCCCAAGGTGGACCAGGGTTATCTGTGCGTGCAACTGCACACACTGCACATGTCAGCAGGGGTGGTGGGAGGGGTGGGAGACAGAGGTCGCTGCTTGCAGACGTTGCTGGTGTGCATGAAGACCCACAACTGGTACGCATAGCTGATGCGTACCAGTCCAGCACCGGAGAGCTCAGCCAGGTAGTGGGGCTCCTCAGAGACATCAAACAGCAGCAGGCTGCCCATCATGCCCGCTTGGACTCCCACATGTCCCATGTGGAGTCACACATGTCACGTGTGGACTCCCACATGTCACGTGTGGACTCCCACATGACCCGCGTGGAGTCCAAGTGGGATGTACTACATGAGATGACGGCGGTGCACAGGGACATTTTACAATGCCTCCGCCAGATGAACAGCAACCAGTCCACACCTCCCTGTGTGCCAACAACATCTGGTACCGAACAAACTGCAACTGCCACAGGGAGGGAGGAGGACTCTGGCGGAGAGTCCCCTGCACCGCAGCAGCCTGCACTTGAGGGCCCCCCCCCAAGAAGAGGGGTCGTCCGAGGAGGGGAAAGTGAGAGGCTGATGGCCAAGCGCAACTCCCAGGAAGCCTGAACCTGTTCTGGATTTTCGCCTTTGTGCACAGACTGTTCACCCTGTTGATGGCAACACTACTCCCACACATTGCATGGGGAGTACAAGTTGGAACAATGTGTCAGACAACTGTGGCCCCGATACTGGGGATCCTGTCTACCTGGACTTTCTATTCATCTAGGAACTTGGGATTGCAAGATTCATGTACAGCACAATCCATCCTATGCACTATTATCACAGATGTATCACAATAAACACAATAATACACCATACTTGCCTCTGTCGTGATTCCAACGTGGGTACTGTTATGGGGATGATGAACAACAAAATTACACTGTGTATGCGAACTGCAACAGCAAGGACAACACAGGCATGTGAGTACAGGCAACGTGACACATATGAGGGAGACACACCACCAGGGCTACACAACACATACACACCTAGGCCATCTGACTCATTGCCTACACTGATGTTGCCAGGGAAGACGGTGCAATGCACAGACACCACACCCATTCCCAGTTGTAGTCAAGTAGCCCACAGGTGCAGTAAGCAAATGGCAGTCAAATGTGTGACCACAGACAACGCACATCACTAAGTGAAGCACAGGTTTATTACACAGTAGCAACATGCCGTAACCACTACAGATGCAAGGTAACCCCACCTGGTAGCGGGCACACAGTCAACAACTGTAGACAGAAGGAAGTCCATGGGTGTGGCGCACATCACCTGTAGGGACACAACAGCTACCAGCCTGGATGTGCAATCACGTTGTCGGTGGACACAGTTGACCAAACGAATCTGAAAGTACCCTGTGAAGGACAGAAATGACACACAGTCAAAAGCAATGGAGTACAGGACAGAACAGCAAAACTCATGCACAATACATGTTACAAGATACCCACCCAGAACCAAGTTAGCATGTCAACACTGTTGGGGAGTACAGCCCACCTGTCACCACACATCGCAACACACATCCAGTCAAGTAGCCCATGGACACACTCCAACAGCACCAGAGCACCACCCACACATCATGCCAACTCACATCATTGACATGACACCTCAGGATACTCACATTCAGCTAAAGAAGTTGGTGATGAGCTGTGTGCGGACATCACCATCACCATCATCATCATCATCGTCACTGGCATCGTGGTCCAGGCCAGGATCCTCCACAGGTGGCGGATGTTGGTCATCGTCATCCTGGATGAGAGGCAACTCCTTCCGCACTGCCAGGTTGTGGAGCATGCAGCAGACGATGATAATCTTGCACACTTTCGCAGGGGCATATGGGAGGGACCCTCCGGTCTTGTCCAGGCAGCGGAAGCGGCTCTTCAGGAGACCAAAGGTCCGCTCAATCACTCTCCTGGTCCGACCATGTGCCTCATTGTAGCGCATCTGGGCAGGTGTCACAGGGTTCCTGAGGGGTGTCAGCAACCACGGCATGTTGGGGTATCCCGAGTCACCTACGGACAGACAAGTGCACATCAGCTGACTTGGAAAAGTGGGCGGAATACTACAGATCAGATCACACACAATGGCACAAAGTCAGTACACACCGACAAGCCAGGCACGCTGGTTCTGCATCTGTGCCATCAACCTGGGGATGCGACTACTCCTCATCACAAAGGCATCGTGTGCTGAACCAGGGAAACGGGCACACACGTGTGTGATGGTCATGTCTGCAAGACACACCACCAGTGCATTGACCGAGTGGTAGTGCTTGCGGTTCCTGTAGGCCTGCTCCTGGGCCTGTGGTGGTACCAAAGCCACATGTGTCCCATCAATGGAGCCAATGACATGCGGCATCCTCCCCAGGGCATAAAAGTCACTCTTCACGTCAGTGAGTCGTCGCAGTCTAGGGAAATAGATGTACCGGTTCAGGAAGAGCAACATTGCCGCCAAGAAATCGCGGAGCACACGGCTGAACATGGTCTGTGACATCCCACCAGCAGACGCCACAGTATGTTGGAAGGTACCGGTGGCAAAGAAGTGTAGGGCTGCCATCACCTTCACCTTGGGGGTCAGCGCTGTAGGATACGGCCGGCCAGGCTGCAAATGTGGGGACAACTGCACTGCCAAATCCTCAATCAGCTGCCTGGTGAAGCGGTACCGTCGGATGCTGTCCCGTTCCACCATCGTTGCCAGGTCTGGGAATGGCCGATGGACAGCAGGAGCCCTGCAGTGCAGAGGAGAAGTAAGCAAGATCGTCAGTCACCCCACATATGCGGCATTGAACACACTCAAGATCCCAACATACATCATCATGAGGCACAACTACATGAAGTGTGCAGTACCGGAACGACATGTATGGTACATACATGGCCAACATCTGTCAACACGGTCCTACAGGTGGCATCAATTTGTCCCAGGTTGGCCCATTGGATATCATGATGCTGTGTCACAGTCACCCCCCAGTGACATGTGAGGACAGATGTGCCCCAGGCACCACAGCTCAACGACAGGCACATTCCCAGGGACCCTGTAATGCCACATGGACACTGGCATCACCTGGAGTATCATGTGTACACCACAACAAAACAAACATGACCCCCACAGGTAGTGGCCACACTTGCCATGGCAGGAGAGCCATGGACGTCTGTGACACACACGCACAACATCAGAGTCCATGCACACACAACGTGGATGTGGAGACTGTCTCCCATTGTGCACATGAAATCAGAGACATTGTAAACACTACATGCACAAAGACTGTGGAGGGCCATCACTATTGTGCCACTGGGACACCCTGGCTCAAACATACCGTCCCACATGGGACTCACGGGGTATGTGACATGACATACACAAACACCACTGTGAAATGTGACCATGGCACATGCACAGATATGAACAGTTGCACATCACAGTGGTCACGTACACGTAACACCCAGGATCCTGTCCCCATTAACACGTGCACAGCCTGGGGGTGGCTGCCCACAGGTGACACCCACAGGACAACATGTACACCAACATACACACAATAGGAAATGCAGCCTTACATGCCTTATGATAAGGTTTGGACAGGCTGTCGTGATGTAGGTGTGCCCCTCACTCCCTGGGAGCTATCTGTGGCTGGCATATGTCCATCTGAGACAGGCATGCTGACATATGCCAGTCACATGTACAGTGATGCGTTGAACAGCAATGGACCGATCGGTGCCTCCGGCCGGCCCATTGCTTTCAATGTGTGCGGGTACGCGTTGTACCCCTGTGCGCGTTGTACTGCAATGGACCGATCGGTGCCTCCGGCCGGCCCATTGCATTCAATGTGTGCGGGTACGCGTTGTACCCCTGTGCGCGTTGTACTGCAATGGACCGATCGGTGCCTCCGGCCGGCCCATTGCATTCAATGTGTGCGGGTACGCGTTGTACCCCTGTGCGCGTTGTACTGCAATGGACCGATCGGTGCCTCCGGCCGGCCCATTGCATTCAATGTGTGCGGGTACGCGTTGTACCCCTGTGCGCGTTGTACTGCAATGGACCGATCGGTGCCTCCGGCCGGCCCATTGCATTCAATGTGTGCGGGTACGCGTTGTACCCCTGTGCGCGTTGTACTGCAATGGACCGATCGGTGCCTCCGGCCGGCCCATTGCATTCAATGTGTGCGGGTACGCGTTGTACCCCTGTGCGCGTTGTACCTCAATGGACCGATCGGTGCGCACCCATTGACAATGGGCTTGCCTGGCAACGGACGCGTTTTCGAATATTCGAACGAGTCGGTTGCTGGAAAATCAGTTGGTCACCCACAACAATGTTGCAAAATCATGTATGTCATGAAGTTGAAATTTTGAAGGATGCTGTGGGCGTGTTTTGGTGCTGCTATTCCATGGATTGGCCAGATTCAGAAGATGCAAACGACTTGGACCTATCACTTTGGACACAAGGGACAGTATCTGCCTCTCCAGCACATATATATTGCTGCATGTTCCCCTG
Source organism: Calotriton arnoldi (assembly GCA_963921515.1). Classification (NCBI taxonomy): domain Eukaryota; kingdom Metazoa; phylum Chordata; class Amphibia; order Caudata; family Salamandridae; genus Calotriton; species Calotriton arnoldi. The sequence goes on from CAWUFW010001273.1 coordinate 85,401, forward strand.
AGAGCCCACTTGCCTGCACTACATGCTCCAGGACGACATCTGCCACTGCACTGCTGCTGTCTCTGCCCCTCTGGACCCTGCAATGGCACGTACTGTGGAGAGAGCCCCAGCCTTCAGCCTTGAAGAGAACCAGGCCCTGCTGGACAGCCTACTTCCACAGTACAGCAAGCTGTATGGGACACCAGGGGAGCAGGTGAGTGTTCTGTGCACTGCCTTTCTGAATGTGCATTTTGTCTGACTAGCAAGGCTGAGAGTCAGCACACCACTGGCTAGCAGGCTCACTGAGTAGTTGTCACCCCCCATAGTGTGTAGTGACTTGCACTGGACAGGTATGGTGCAGTGACAGTGCTTCTGAACAGGGTTTTACTCCCCATGCTATGATACCATGTAGTGACTTCTGGAAAACTGTCCATGGGCAGCCGTGCACTGCCTGGGTACACCATGTGCCCCTGTGATTGCGACATGTATATGCAACTGTGTCATGCACGGATATGTTGCATGTGTAATAATGGCCTTATCACTTTGTCATCCTGACAGGCTTCTGCCCATCGGAAGCATGAGATATGGAAGGACATCGTCCGGGCTGTCCGGTCCGTGGGGGTCTACAAGCGCCGGATCCGCAACTGCCAAAAGAGGTGGCAGGACCTTCGGGGCTGGACCCGGAGGATTGCACGGGTCCAGCTGAAGCTGTCGCCTCCTCGCAGGAGGGGCGGAACACGGACCCTGACCCCCCACATGCTCAGGATCCTGGCGGTGGTCTTTCCAGACCTGGATGGGCAGCTGAAGGCCAGAGAGCAGCAAGGAGGGGGTGAGTCAAAGACTGCACTGTGTACTCTGTCTAACATGTTATGTGCCCTCCTCGGGCCAGGTTGAACTGCCACAGTACAGCAGTCATGTTGTCCAGGAGCCATGTCCCTCTATTGTGCACTGCCCACTCCTCATCTGATACCCAGGTGTGGCCCTTACATGCAGGGAATTCTGTCACTTAGGACTGTGTCCTTGCAGTTTGCTTGACTCAAGGTGGGAGACAGCATCTGTTTCCCTGACTCTGTGGTGGGCATCATGGGTGGGTCCATTGCTTACACAATGCCTGTATTCTGACATGTATTCAGCGTGTTACTTTGATCTGTGGTCCAATTGCTGAGCTGATCCACCACATGTGGCTGGGGTACCTGGCACACACCCATGCTGCGGGTGGGAACAATGTTTGGGCCCCAGGAGTATGTATATGACGTGTGTCACACATACTTAGCCAGCTGCCTACAGTCCAGGGCTCATCCCTCATTCATGTGGGGCTGGACAGTCATGCCTACTCCAGGCCATACAATACACTCTGTACTCCCACTCCCGTGTATCAGAGGACACATTGTGCACAGTGATTTGACCCCTCAGGTGTCTGCCTCTGTGTCAGTGTGCTGTGGATTAGTCGCCAGGACTGCTGTGGAGTTTCTTGGTAGGGGCTCAGCATGCCACTGGAGATGTGACCATAGGAGACGATACTTGTGTGACACATAGGTGTCTGATCAGCTGCCCATGCAGACTGGGGCATGTAAATGTGAAGTTCAGGCAGCTGTTCCCCATGCACAGCAGAGTGTGAGGGGCTCAGGTTCAGAGGGTAGTGTCACAGGTCTCCCATATGTCCAATAGGTATGACCTGGACAGATGAGGGTTAAGAGGATGTGTTGTGGGGGGGATGTACATGTGCACTTGTGCAGCTCCAGGACTTGCATTCCCCATGACCTACTATTGTGACACAGTGCAGAGTGTTGTTGTCTGGCTGCAAAGTCATACATCACTGAGACAGTGATGTATGACTTTGCAGTCATGCCTCCGCCATGGCATGTGTCTACTGATTGGTGATCCTGCAGGGGAGTGACATGTGCTACATGCACACCATAGTGGCGCTGGCTATCAGGACATGGGTGCATCATGGTGTCTGTCGCTGGAATGCATCACATGCATTTCCTATTTGACTCTGGGCATCCCTTACATCCGTGAACCTGTACTGACTCAGTGGCAAGAGCTGTGATGTGTCCACACCGTGTCCTCTGCACTGTCCAACTACTGTGTACTTGGTGCATGTGTCAACACTGGGGTGTTGCAATCCAACAGACACCAGACAGATGGGTGCAAGGCCATGTGGGATGTGAGTGCCATGCTTGGCATCAGACTGACAATTGACTTCTCCTGTTCAATTAGGGCACTTTTAGCAATGTACAACTAATGATGCCAGGGCTTGCTCTGTAATGTGCTGTGCTCACAGTGGTGTGTGCGTTTGGTGCAGGTGACTGATGTCTGTCTGTTTCCCCATTGTTTGCAGATACATCCACGGCCACGGAAGGGGACAGCTCCACGGACCAGGAGGAGCCAGAGAGCCAGACTGGGTCAGCAGCCGAGGAGTGGTCGGAGGGACCCAGTGGCACGGAGGGCGAGGGGAGCCACACCGAGGAGTCCTCAGCAGCATCCACCTCAGCTGAGGACCAGAGCAACTCGGAGGATGACTCCCTTGTGGAGGCGGGTGTCAGCAGCCACCACACCCCAGCTAGTGTTGCTGTCCCCGCCACCACCAGCACCACCACCGCCCTCCCATCGGCTCCCATTCCCCAGGTCCGTGGAGGCTCCCATGTCCGGGAGCGTGTCTCCTTTGGGCCAGGCACCGCACCCCCTGCCCCTGTGTCCCCTGCTGCCCTGAGTGAGGAGTCTGTGTACCTCCTTCGCCAGCTCCATGTAGGGCAGACAGCCATGCTGAGTGTCCTCCATGCGCACACCGCGCTGTTGACTCAGCTGGTGTCGTTCATGGAGGGCATCTCATCGGGCATGTCTGACCTACAGAGGGGCAATAGGTCCATGGACTCCTCCCTGACGGCAGCAGTGTCCCTCCTCAAACGGTCCCTCACCCCTCCTGCCTCTGCTCCATCCACACTCCCCAGCACCTTACCCATCCCAGGCACACACACACTGGCACAGGCACACACCAGCACACACACATCCAGCACACTGACACACACGCCAATGACAAAACGCACACGCACGCACATTCAGGGGACTGAAGCCAGACTCACAGGGGATGGGGCCCTGGAACACACACACGCATCCACATGCACTGCGCAGTCCTCAGTTCCCTCTCCCTCCAAAGCACCCTCCCTTGCCTCACCTGCAACCCCAAAGTCACAGCAGCTCTTCCTCTGTGACCTCGGCCTCTTCCCCACCGATGAAGCTGCTCCAGCATCCCGGGGGAAGAGGAAGCCCACCCACACGGAGCAGAGTGCCCCTCGCCCCCGGACACCCTCCCCCAGGCGCAGACGGACTGAGGCCCCCACCCGCAAGTCCCCCCGGAGTGCTAAGAGCAAGACCCCGCCACCACCCTGCAGCTCAGGCACAAGGTCTCCGTCCTCCATCCCTCAGGCCCCCACTGCACAGGTGCCCCCACCACACCCTGCCCCAGGTTCCCCCACCCACAGATATACCATCCCCAAGATGCTCCGGCCTTCTCCCCCTGCCACTTGCTCTCCCAGCACCACACCCCCGCTGCGCTTGTCTGTGCCACTGATGTGGTGAGGGTGTCCCCCCCTCTGTCCAACCCACCTTGCCTGTTCCCCATTCTCCTCCCCTGGAGGTAGGCACTGCAGTGGAGTCCACTACCGCCCTGTCTGACTTGGGCACTGCAGTGGCGGACCTGTCCACCCCATCTGCAGGGTCCACTGCAGTTGTGCCGGCACCCACGACATCTGTGTCATGCCCCCCAGTTGTGCCGGCACACACCATGTCAGACACCTCCACTGCAGTTGTCAGTGGCTCTCCTGCACCCACCACCCCTTCCCTGACTCCCCTGGTGAGCCCTGATCCTGTCCCTGCGGTGCCTGGCCTGCCCCCCGGTTGCCCCTCCTAGTGGATTGTCCCTGGTATTGTGCAGGCATGCGTAGGGTGACATCTGCCAGTGTCACCCTGTTTGAACTTTGACAATGGACTGGCCATTGGCCTTTGCTCTTTTTTCAGGACTTCGTTTGGCCTCAACACATATGCTGAATAAAGCAACTTTCTTTTCTCTAGTGCTCATGCTTCAGATGTACATGTTGTTGGTGCAGCTAACCATGCCCTTGCTGCAGTGATGGTGATATCTGGTCTCATGATTATGAAGTGTTACTGTGCAGGAACCCATGTGGTCCAGGGGGAATGTGTCCTATCATGTGGTGTATCCATGTCATCAATAGCAGCATCTGAGGGTGTCATGTGTTCAGTATTTGGCAATGGGTTTCCTACTTACATTGGCAATTTCATATCTGTGGCTTCCACCCCTGCACATCTGTTGTGCCTGCCATCGTTGCATTTGTCTACTTCCCTGACCGTGTTGCCATCTCCAGTGGACATGCAGGTTTGGGCATCAATGGGGAGGGACTCATCCGTGTAGTCAGTGCAACATTGCTATACAAGTGTGTTGGATCTGTGCTGATGATTCCGTTGGCACATCCATGACCAGGCTGATGTGATGGGAGCCCTCATTTGGTGCTAATTGTTGATTGTGTGACCAAGTGCTCAGCTGACATGATGGGGCCCTACTGAGGCAACATATGGCACAGCTTTCCTCACACAGGAGTGGAGTCCCCTCATGGCAGTGTGTACACGTGTGACATTGCCTGCACCCAAGGTGTGTGTTGTATGTGCATGTCTGTGTGTTCACTTCCATTCATCTGCGCATGCTGTGATCCCTAGTGTTGTACCTGTTTGTGATGCTTGCTGACTTGAGCTATGTTCCCCCAAAGTCTTCTCCCTGTGTTCTCTGTGATGTGGGTGCATGGCACATTACTGGTCATCAGGGTGTCACCCATAGGTGTGTTTGCTGTCAGGGCTGAGTTTGTGTGCAGACGCAGATGGGTCACAGTCAGGTTTCCCCTTGGCACTTGTTGTTTGCCCCTGTCATGTGATTTCCAGTTTGTGTTATCTTTCAGTGATTGTGACATGTTGTGTGTGTGACTGCTGCCACTCCTCAGGGTCAGAGCTGCAATGTTGGAAGTTGTCTATGTGTGTTCTTTGTGGGTGACCTTGGCTTCTTCATTGGTGTGTGACTGTGGCTGGGATCCCATTGGTCGGTGTGGTATTGCCGTCATGTCCATGTACAGCGTAGTGTGCAGTGTGTCAGACATTCAGGAGTCTTGTTGAGTGTCCATGTGTGATGTGTTTCTACACCTTGGTTCCCACCCACCACCCTGGAATAGTCATGGGTGCATGTGCAATGTCACCAGTGCATGTGTACTTCACTGCTGCACATTGTTGGAGGTCGAGGGGTGTGGTGTTGAGTGTGTGCAGATGAGAGTTGTTGCCCGGCTAGGCCCCTGCCTCCATGTTGGCCTTGGCTTACTGGCCATGCTGATTGATTTGTGCTTGTGTAGGTGTGATGGTAGTTTGTTGCTCAGGACACCTGACTGTGGTTCATAGTGTGAACGACATTTAGCTTTGTCATCACAGTGGTATTTTTATTCAGCCCAGGGTCACCACATTGTGGGGGCCCTGGGGGTGGTGCTGTGGTGTGTCTGTGACTTGCTGTGTCAGTTGTTGTTCCTACGTGCCTGTGTGACATGTGTGTTTTGTGCTCCCTCTCACCTGACAATGCCTGCTTGCCCACATAGGGGATTTGGATCCATGAGTTACCTTAGTGTGGCAGTGTATGCACATCTGTATGATTGGTATTCAGCTCTCCTCATGTGTTGTGTGGTTGCCTGGGGACACTGGCACCCCCACCCCTCACCTGCTGTGTATGATGACAGTGTTGGTCTGCCTGTTTGTGTTTGTGCATCTGCACCACTGCATTGGCATATCTTGGGTGTGCCATTGGCTGTATGTTGTTTGGTGTGTTTCCCCTGCTGTCCCTGGGACTCCTAGGTCATCGGTCAGCACAGTGATCATGGTTTGTGTGTCCCATTGCTGCCATGGTATGGTATCTGTTCACCTCACATCTGCTGTCTCCACAGGGTATCTGCATTTGTGTGCCCATTGGTGCAAATATGTGGTTCTGCATTCTGATGGTCACTTCTGTCATTGTGTCATTGATGACTGTTGACGGTCTCAGCCCCCATGGGTGTTGTTTGTCTGCACATGGCCAAAGGAATGTTTCATTTGCACTGCAGTATTTGGCTCCCCCAATTTATGTTGCAATGGGACACATACACTACTTTGCCACAGATGAGTTTTTGGTTCTGTGAGCAGGAATGATCCATGCAGTTTGGCAGTTGCAGCTCTTTCTTTGTCAACAATTACCTTTTGGTCACTGTGATGATGAGGGTGTAGACCCCATTGCCACAATGGTCAAAATGTGCTTCAGCTATGGACCCCACACTTGCCTTTTGGTCACTGTGATGATGGGGGTTTAGACCCCATTGCCACAATGGTCAAAATGTGCTTCAGCTATGGACCCCACACTTACCTTTTGGTCACTGTGATGATGGGGGTTTAGGCCCCATTGCCACAATGGTCATGGGCTGCTTGCATTGTGGGTGCCACACACATATATGTGTGGCACATGTGCTAGGGGGTCACATTGTATGTTGAAAGTCATGTTCGGTGTTGTAGGCATTTGACACAGCCTACACACGCTTGTCATGGTGGTGGGGGGATGTCTTAATCTTGCATTCCCTAGGTTGTGGTGTGCTTGTTGTGTCATGCATTGTCCATCCTATGAGTGGGGGTGGTAGTAGTGGTAGGCATCCAGCCCCCCTGGCTAAGGGTGGTAGTAGTGGTAGGCATCCAGCCCCCCTGGCTAAGGGTGGTAGTAGTGGTAGGCATCCAGCCCCCCTGGGTTGGGGTGGTAGTAGTGGTAGGCATCCTGCCCCCTGGCTAAGGGTGGTAGTAGTGGTAGGCATCCAGCCCCCCTGGCTAAGGGTGGTAGTAGTGGTAGGCATCCAGCCCCCCTGGGTTGGGGTGGTAGTAGTGGTAGGCATCCTGCCCCCTGGCTAAGGGTGGTAGTAGTGGTAGGCATCCTGCCACCCTGGCTAAGGGTGGTAGTAGTGGTAGGCATCCTGCCCCCGTGGGTGAGGGTGGTAGTAGTGGTGGGCATCCTGCCCCCTGGCTAAGGGTGGTAGTAGTGGTAGGCATCCAGCCCCCCTGGGTTGGGGTGGTAGTAGTGGTAGGCATCCAGCCCCCCTGGCTAAGGGTGGTAGTAGTGGTAGGCATCCTGCCCCCCTGGGTGAGGGTGGTAGTAGTGGTAGGCATCCAGCCCCCCTGGCTAAGGGTGGTAGTAGTGGTAGGCATCCTGCCCCCCTGGGTGAGGGTGGTAGTAGTGGTAGGCATCCTGCCCCCTGGGTGAGGGTGGTAGTAGTGGTAGGCATCCAGCCCCCCTGGGTGAGGGTGGTAGTAGTGGTGGGCATCCTGCCCCCTGGCTAAGGGTGGTAGTAGTGGTAGGCATCCAGCCCCCCTGGCTAAGGGTGGTAGTAGTGGTGGGCATCCTGCCCCCTGGCTAAGGGTGGTAGTAGTGGTAGGCATCCTGCCCCCTGGCTAAGGGTGGTAGTAGTGGTAGGCATCCTGCCACCCTGGCTAAGGGTGGTAGTAGTGGTAGGCATCCTGCCACCCCTGGGTGAGGGTGGTAGTAGTGGTAGGCATCCAGCCCCCCTGGGTGAGGGTGGTAGTAGTGGTGGGCATCCTGCCCCCTGGCTAAGGGTGGTAGTAGTGGTAGGCATCCAGCCCCCCTGGCTAAGGGTGGTAGTAGTGGTGGGCATCCTGCCCCCTGGCTAAGGGTGGTAGTAGTGGTAGGCATCCTGCCCCCTGGCTAAGGGTGGTAGTAGTGGTAGGCATCCTGCCACCCTGGCTAAGGGTGGTAGTAGTGGTAGGCATCCTGCCACCCCTGGGTGAGGGTGGTAGTAGTGGTAGGCATCCAGCCCCCCTGGGTGAGGGTGGTAGTAGTGGTGGGCATCCTGCCCCCCTGGCTAAGGGTGGTAGTAGTGGTGGGCATCCTGCCCCCTGGCTAAGGGTGGTAGTAGTGGTAGGCATCCTGCCCCCTGGCTAAGGGTGGTAGTAGTGGTAGGCATCCTGCCACCCTGGCTAAGGGTGGTAGTAGTGGTAGGCATCCTGCCACCCCTGGGTGAGGGTGGTAGTAGTGGTAGGCATCCAGCCCCCCTGGGTGAGGGTGGTAGTAGTGGTGGGCATCCTGCCCCCTGGCTAAGGGTGGTAGTAGTGGTAGGCATCCAGCCCCCCTGGCTAAGGGTGGTAGTAGTGGTAGGCATCCAGCCGCCCCTGGGTTGGGGTGGTAGTAGTGGTAGGCATCCTGCCCCCTGGCTAAGGGTGGTAGTAGTGGTAGGCATCCTGCCACCCTGGCTAAGGGTGGTAGTAGTGGTAGGCATCCTGCCCCCGTGGGTGAGGGTGGTAGTAGTGGTGGGCATCCTGCCCCCTGGCTAAGGGTGGTAGTAGTGGTAGGCATCCAGCCCCCCTGGGTTGGGGTGGTAGTAGTGGTAGGCATCCTGCCCCCTGGCTAAGGGTGGTAGTAGTGGTAGGCATCCTGCCCCCCTGGTTGAGGGTGGTTGGCATCCAGCCCCCCTGGGTTGGGGTGGTAGTAGTGGTAGGCATCCAGCCCCCCTGGCTAAGGGTGGTAGTAGTGGTAGGCATCCTGCCCCCCTGGGTGAGGGTGGTAGTAGTGGTAGGCATCCAGCCCCCCTGGCTAAGGGTGGTAGTAGTGGTAGGCATCCTGCCCCCCTGGGTGAGGGTGGTAGTAGTGGTAGGCATCCTGCCCCCCTGGGTGAGGGTGGTAGTAGTGGTAGGCATCCAGCCCCCCTGGGTGAGGGTGGTAGTAGTGGTGGGCATCCTGCCCCCTGGCTAAGGGTGGTAGTAGTGGTAGGCATCCAGCCCCCCTGGCTAAGGGTGGTAGTAGTGGTGGGCATCCTGCCCCCCTGGCTAAGGGTGGTAGTAGTGGTAGGCATCCTGCCCCCTGGCTAAGGGTGGTAGTAGTGGTAGGCATCCTGCCACCCTGGCTAAGGGTGGTAGTAGTGGTAGGCATCCTGCCACCCCTGGGTGAGGGTGGTAGTAGTGGTAGGCATCCAGCCCCCCTGGGTGAGGGTGGTAGTAGTGGTGGGCATCCTGCCCCCTGGCTAAGGGTGGTAGTAGTGGTAGGCATCCAGCCCCCCTGGCTAAGGGTGGTAGTAGTGGTGGGCATCCTGCCCCCTGGCTAAGGGTGGTAGTAGTGGTAGGCATCCTGCCCCCTGGCTAAGGGTGGTAGTAGTGGTAGGCATCCTGCCACCCTGGCTAAGGGTGGTAGTAGTGGTAGGCATCCTGCCACCCCTGGGTGAGGGTGGTAGTAGTGGTAGGCATCCAGCCCCCCTGGGTGAGGGTGGTAGTAGTGGTGGGCATCCTGCCCCCCTGGCTAAGGGTGGTAGTAGTGGTGGGCATCCTGCCCCCTGGCTAAGGGTGGTAGTAGTGGTAGGCATCCTGCCCCCTGGCTAAGGGTGGTAGTAGTGGTAGGCATCCTGCCACCCTGGCTAAGGGTGGTAGTAGTGGTAGGCATCCTGCCACCCCTGGGTGAGGGTGGTAGTAGTGGTAGGCATCCAGCCCCCTGGGTGAGGGTGGTAGTAGTGGTGGGCATCCTGCCCCCTGGCTAAGGGTGGTAGTAGTGGTAGGCATCCAGCCCCCCTGGCTAAGGGTGGTAGTAGTGGTAGGCATCCAGCCGCCCCTGGGTTGGGGTGGTAGTAGTGGTAGGCATCCTGCCCCCTGGCTAAGGGTGGTAGTAGTGGTAGGCATCCTGCCACCCTGGCTAAGGGTGGTAGTAGTGGTAGGCATCCTGCCCCCCGTGGGTGAGGGTGGTAGTAGTGGTGGGCATCCTGCCCCCTGGCTAAGGGTGGTAGTAGTGGTAGGCATCCAGCCCCCCTGGGTTGGGGTGGTAGTAGTGGTAGGCATCCTGCCCCCTGGCTAAGGGTGGTAGTAGTGGTAGGCATCCTGCCCCCTGGCTAAGGGTGGTAGTAGTGGTAGGCATCCTGCCACCCTGGCTAAGGGTGGTAGTAGTGGTGGGCATCCTGCCCCCTGGGTGAGGGTGGTAGTAGTGGTAGGCATCCTGCCCCCTGGCTAAGGGTGGTAGTAGTGGTAGGCATCCAGCCCCCCTGGGTGAGGGTGGTAGTAGTGGTGGGCATCCTGCCCCCTGGCTAAGGGTGGTAGTAGTGGTAGGCATCCAGCCCCCCTGGCTAAGGGTGGTAGTAGTGGTAGGCATCCTGCCACCCCTGGGTGAGGGTGGTAGTAGTGGTAGGCATCCAGCCCCCCTGGGTGAGGGTGGTAGTAGTGGTGGGCATCCTGCCCCCTGGCTAAGGGTGGTAGTAGTGGTAGGCATCCAGCCCCCCTGGCTAAGGGTGGTAGTAGTGGTAGGCATCCAGCCGCCCCTGGGTTGGGGTGGTAGTAGTGGTAGGCATCCTGCCCCCTGGCTAAGGGTGGTAGTAGTGGTAGGCATCCTGCCACCCTGGCTAAGGGTGGTAGTAGTGGTAGGCATCCTGCCCCCCGTGGGTGAGGGTGGTAGTAGTGGTGGGCATCCTGCCCCCTGGCTAAGGGTGGTAGTAGTGGTAGGCATCCAGCCCCCCTGGGTTGGGGTGGTAGTAGTGGTAGGCATCCTGCCCCCTGGCTAAGGGTGGTAGTAGTGGTAGGCATCCTGCCCCCTGGCTAAGGGTGGTAGTAGTGGTAGGCATCCTGCCACCCTGGCTAAGGGTGGTAGTAGTGGTGGGCATCCTGCCCCCCTGGGTGAGGGTGGTAGTAGTGGTAGGCATCCTGCCCCCTGGCTAAGGGTGGTAGTAGTGGTAGGCATCCAGCCCCCCTGGGTGAGGGTGGTAGTAGTGGTGGGCATCCTGCCCCCTGGCTAAGGGTGGTAGTAGTGGTAGGCATCCAGCCCCCCTGGCTAAGGGTGGTAGTAGTGGTAGGCATCCTGCCACCCCTGGGTGAGGGTGGTAGTAGTGGTAGGCATCCTGCCACCCTGGCTAAGGGTGGTAGTAGTGGTAGGCATCCAGCCCCCCTGGGTGAGGGTGGTAGTAGTGGTGGGCATCCTGCCCCCTGGCTAAGGGTGGTAGTAGTGGTAGGCATCCAGCCCCCCTGGCTAAGGGTGGTAGTAGTGGTAGGCATCCTGCCCCCTGGCTAAGGGTGGTAGTAGTGGTAGGCATCCTGCCACCCTGGCTAAGGGTGGTAGTAGTGGTAGGCATCCTGCCACCCCTGGGTGAGGGTGGTAGTAGTGGTAGGCATCCAGCCCCCCTGGGTGAGGGTGGTAGTAGTGGTGGGCATCCTGCCCCCTGGCTAAGGGTGGTAGTAGTGGTAGGCATCCAGCCCCCTGGCTAAGGGTGGTAGTAGTGGTGGGCATCCTGCCCCCTGGCTAAGGGTGGTAGTAGTGGTAGGCATCCTGCCCCCTGGCTAAGGGTGGTAGTAGTGGTAGGCATCCTGCCACCCTGGCTAAGGGTGGTAGTAGTGGTAGGCATCCTGCCCCCCTGGGTGAGGGTGGTAGTAGTGGTAGGCATCCTGCCCCCCTGGTTGAGGGTGGTTGGCATCCAGCCCCCCTGGGTTGGGGTGGTGGCGCGCATTCAGGCCCCTGTGTGCATATGTGGCATTGGTGATGGGCATCCCGCCCCTATGGTGCTGCTGTTGCAAGTATATTCAGATTCCCAGTGTATGTGTGTGATGTGTCGTGGTACGTGTTGTATGTGTTTTGTGGTTGGTGTCTGACTTACCTTCTGCGCCGTACGCGTCCGTGCCTGTTCCGGTAGTAGATGTAGAATATTGGTATGATCGGGACGAAGGGATTCATGGTTGGTTCGTGTCGTTCGTCCTTCTCGTTGCTTCGCGTCGTCCTCGTCGCTTGGCTTCGTCCTCGCCGCTTCGCTCGTCCTCGTCGCCTCGCGTCGTCCTCGTCTGTGCCGTGTTCGTCTCGTAGCCGTGGATCGTGTTGTGGCGCGATTCGGAGCTTATGTGCGCTCTCCCGGATGCTTTGACGTGCCGTGCGTAGCGACGGGTTCGGCGCGTACGGAAAGCGCATCGTACTTGTCCGGCCGGACGGGGCTGCATTTTCCCTTCCGTGCGACTCGATTCGGCGTTTCCGGATTCGCCTCGGTCGGAGAACAGGACCTGGTTTGGGTGAGTACGGCTCGGCCGGAATTTTTGCTGTTGTGCGCATCGTACTTGCTCGTTCGGTGTGCTGTACGGATCGGTCGGGAAACTGGCTTTCGCATGGCTTTTTTCCCGACCGAATGGTATTGGGTGCGCCTCCGACCGAGATCGGAATCGGCCCCAAAATCTCCATGCATTTCCATAGACTTCTTTAAGAAGCACTACCACTAAAATGCTGAACGGCATTTTGACAGGAAGCTAGATCTTAGTCCGCAGATTGTGCTTTTGTGAATTGGTGTAAATCTGTTCAGTAGTTTTTGAAATATAAAGGTACAAAAATATTTGTATATCTGAACGTTTGGATCCGTGAGAGTCTCGCAAGAGTCTCCCAGGAGCATCAATTTAAAAATAGAGTATTCCAATTGGTCCAAGGAACTTTTTTCCCCTGGGCTATCTCGCTCCCGTGGAAGTCTGACTCCTGCGGCAGCGAACGCTCTGATTGGCTGCTAGGAACATGAGAAAAATGTTGCTGGCAGCCATTACAGGACTCGGGGACTTAGTCCCCTGTCCTGAAGTTTAAAAAAAAATCATATAAGGGTGTAGGGTAGGGATACCCTGCCCCCATGTGGAGACCCAGAGGAGTCCCATAATAAAAAAAATAAAAAAATTATGCTGCATTCCCCATGGATTCCTGTGGGATCATGGCAAAAAAAAAAAAAAAAAGCGGCATATATATACATGGGGAGGGGGCATCAGAAGGGCCGTCTTCCCCAGCTCATATAGGGCCCCGGAGACCCCAACTCCTGGGGCCAGGTATATTTAAGGGGAGGGGATGCGTGGCCCTCGGCCGCAAGCTGATGTGGCCCTGGGGACCCCGTCCCGTGGGGATGATCTTTTTAAGAAAAAGGGAAGGAGGCCACGTGCCCCCCTCCTTGAGCCAACTTAGGCCCCCGGGGACCCCATCTGCCGGGGCTGAAATGGAAAAAAAAAGGGAATAGGTGTTGGACATGGCCCTTAGAACTTACCCCAAAATGTTTTGCTTTTTTCTCCTAGTTTTTGCCGCATCTTTCTGCATAACCTTAGGACTCTGCTGTACTACAGAGGGAAGGTGTGCGTGCCTGTCCTGCACTCGCCAGGAAGGGGTGCGTATGTGGATGGTTTTGGAACTGTACCTATGTGTCCTCGTAAACAGTTACCCCACATACCCGGGGCGGGTACGGCACTGGCTAGTAGTGGGATGCAGCAATGAGTGTGCCACCCACTGGATAGCTTACCAAGCATGTATTGGAATTGCAATCGCAGGCCTGTGGGGCGCCATTGCACCCATGCTTAGGTTGGCATCATTTAGCCTCAGCCAATCTCAAGTGGGCCTTCTCATACCATGAGGAACCCCTGCCACAGGGAAACCCTGGGGGGCGCAGAGGGGTGTTAGGCTGAAGGCAGGGCGGGGACAGATGGATGTCCCCTATCCAGGTAGCAAGGAGCCCCAACATGGATTTTCCCCTCCCGTGGAGTCTGACTCCCCACGGGTACTCCTGGGGTGTTGCCAATGCTCTTGTGTAGCCTTCGGGCCCCAGGGCTTTTCCTCACCGTAAAGACAGTGTGAAAGTGCGAGTGCCTTCCTACACATGTTAGGAAGTGGCACCGATACGATGTTCTGAACATTGGACCAGTCTGCCGTCGCAGTCCTGTGCGGGCACGCTTGCACCTCTGGGGTGTTGACCCGCCTGCCACTGTGGTTCTGGGTGTGTGCACTGGACCTTGTGCTGGTTTAATTATGTGTCCAGCCTGCCACTGCAAACTTGTAGGTGTGCACTTACAACTACAGTATTTGGCCTAGGTGTCCTGTCTGCCGTCGCAGGCCTGGGTGAGCACACTTGCCCCCATAGTGGGTAAAGCCGTGTCCAGCCTGCCATTGCAGGCTTGTGCGTGCGCACCTGCACCTATAGTGCTTTCGGCTATGTGTCCCACCTCACCTTGCCATGCTTGGCTGTGCTCACTCGCACCAATGGCGCTGTGGACCACGTGTCCTGCCTGCCTTAGCAGGCTTCTGTGTGTGCACTTGCACCTATGGACTTGCACCACATAAGGGTTCTGTGTACTGTGTGGAAGGGGTTAGTTTAGGAATTTTCCCCAGTGTGCATATTCTTGATATTATCACAAAACGAGTGGGCCTACTACTGCTGGTAATATTTCCAAGTGTGATTTGTGCCCAAAAGTACATGATGTTTATATTGCATTGATTATATACGTGTGTTGAATGCAAAATATTTTTACACGAGTCTAATCTAAAGTCTTTTTTGAACCACACGGGGTATTCAAAGTGAGTGCTATACCGATGCTTTACACATTGCCTCTGTGATGAGCCTGACTGCTCAGTGCCAAACTATCCAAGGGTGAGCACAGGTTATACAGCAAGTGTAATTTCCTGCCCTTGACAAGGGTGGTAGATTTTGCCTGGCTAGGGCATCACCTCAGCGAACCAGAAAATACAGCTTCCAACAATGGGATTCTATATGTGTTTTAAGTACTAGTAGTGGATGGCGAGGGCGGCTAGGAGCAGCCTGATTACGAATTTGGTAGATGGGATACTCCATCACAAACATGATGGATTTCCCATCCGCCGTATTACAAGTTCCATAGGATATAATGGAATTGTAATACGGTGGACGGGATATCCGTCAGGTTTGTGAAGGAGTAACCCTGTCTGTCAATCTTGTAATCAGTCCCTTAGTGTTTGCTCCAGTTTGGCAGAGGATTTTAAAATACTCCTGCTAGACAGGAGATAACTTATGTTTTCCTGCTTGTGGTAGTGCAGGCAGGGAAACAACTGTGTGCTGGGGGTGGGCTGCCCAGGACACAGTCACTGAACCGGCCGCAGGGGATGGGATCCCCAGGGTCATTAAAGGCTTAGAGAGGGGGAGCCGCATGGCTCCCCTCCCTTAAATGTGACAGCCCTGGGGGATGGGATCCCGAGTGCCTTTTTAAGGCTTAGGGCGCATGGCTACCTTTCCTTTTTAAAGCATTTCCGCCCCGGATGATGGGGCTCCTGGGCCAAATTAGGTTCAGGGAGGGGGACCGCGTGCCCCCTACCTTTATTAAAGCTGTTTTAGGCTCTCAGGGGGATGCCACATGCCCCCTCCCTTTTATTACAAATGGAGGACTTGGGGAAGGGGTCACTGGGGCCTTTTAGGCTTGAAGAGGGGGTGCCTGTGCTCCTCCCCTCAAGTACAACCTACAGTGCCCCCCACCCGGCCAAGATCCAACGCTGAGGTAGTTTTTTTTAAAAGCGCTGGAGCCGGCACTTTTTTTTCTAATTTGCTACAGAATCACAGATCCTCTGCAATTTTGAGGCAAAATATTTTAACCAGGGATAGAGGGTCAGTATATCCCTACCCTGCCCCCTTATGTCTTTTTTGGGGCGGGGGGGTTCAGGACTCTGGACTAATTCCCAAGTCCTAAGATGGCTGCCACCACTTCCTGGTGACAACCAATCAGATCCCAGCAGAAGATCTCTTGGCTCCTCGGATCTTGCGCTGTGTGATAGATAAGAGAACTTTGGAGGCTTAATTTCTCCAAAACTATTGAACGGATTTACCACAAAACAAAAATAAACATTTTCTTGACCAAGATCTAGTTTATTGGCAAATTTGATGTAAATCCATTCAGGGGTTTGGGCTGTAGCTGTGTCAACTTTAGTTCCTGTGGAAATATATATAAGGCCATAATATAGCACATAAGATGTCATGGTGAAGTAACGGTTTGTTGGTCATGTGGAAAGCCAGGCCCTGCTTTCAACCCCCTACAGGCAGCCAACCCCCGGCAGGCAACCAACCCCATTCATTGCACAGCCTTTGGCCATGCGCAACATTGGTTGGTCACAGGGCTTGGCGAGCAGCAAGGCCCTGTGGCCAAACTCCCCGCAGGCAGCCAACCTCACACTGCGCACAGCCTTCGACCAAGATCTGTCTTTCTGCCAAATTTGCTGTAAATATGTTCAGCGGTTTGGCCTGTAGCTGTGTCTAAAGTGGAAAATGGATGCGCAAATTAGTCAAAAACTAGCACTTTTTGGGGAAGTTTCATAGACATTCAACAATGGCTATTAAGTTATTGGCAACACAAAAAAGACATTTCCTATGGAAACCAGATCCAAACTATAACTACCCAGTGGCAAATACCGCTGGGTGATACATATCTATATATCGCCACTAGGTAGTTATAGTTAGGTCTGAATCATAAATCGGGAGCTTGATTCACAAATCTGCAGTGCATGGTGGTAGTAAAAGCTCCCTCACCCAATGGTGTTTTTTAACTGGATTTGAAAAATCTTCATGGATCTGAGAATTCCTGGAGAATGCACAAAGTAAAATTTTAGATATTGCAGAAATGTAATCTCTTCATGTGTAGCCCAGTTGACTTTTTAAACACTTCTTTCTCGAAAACTACATAACAGGCTTACACAAAACAAGCAAATCTCCTACTTGAGGAATTTCTATCTTCATGCCAAATTTGATGTAATTCCGTTCAGCTGTTCTTTCTGTATCAAAGAGCAAAGAATCCAATGAGAATTGAAATGGGAAATGGCACTTTAAAGGACCTTCCCTTTTTCATGGTCCTTGTGTCAAGGCCTTGAATCCTCGGAGTCGTACGATGCTCAATGGGGTCCACCTCCTGATAGACCCGAGGTCTGAGTGAAACAACAGACTCAACGGGGTGATCAAGTGAGGGAAGGGAAGGATGGGGTCAGCGGGGAGGGAGATCTGCAATGAGAGTAAACAACTATCAGATCAGAGTACATACACCATGAGGCACGATAACATCACAGTACCACATATATCTCTAGTACCAATACCTGTAAAGAAAAATAACTGTTCCTTTCGTGAACTGGTGTCCCTTGCGCGGTGAGGCCACTATTACTCTAGGAAATAGAACAACATGATTATTATCTAGTCATTCCACTGCCCCTCAAACATAACAGGATGCAAAACAAGAACAACGTACCGATAATAATTTCATGTAGCGCTAAACAGGGGGGGAAGCGGAGCTGCCACCTGGTTTTGCTCAACGAGCCCCTGCTGTAGGATACAGAACAAAAATAAGCCAAGACAACGGTCTGATTAGTTAATGCACCTGGGATAGTTACCCCTTCTGTACATTGTCATACTCTTGGAAAGCATTATAGAAAACTCCAATTCTCCTTGGAACCTTTTCGTGCAAACCACCAAGTTCAATATGCACAAAGTCAGGTAATAAATAAGAACAAAACGCACTGTCCTTTGGAAACACTCTCCAGTATGTGTCGTTAGATAGCAAGCCAGTATCCAGCTTATGGTAAGCAAATCCGCCTGGACTACAACTGGAGATCAGATAGGCTCGTAAAACAACAAAAGAACCAAATTGTTAAATAAATAAAGAGTTCGAGTTGAGAGCTTATTTAGGTTCAACCCCTAAATAGGAGTACTCAGAAACGTTGAACAATCAGCCCCGCAAGAGCCAGTGCTCGGCTCATCCAACAGGGCTAACCATCAGCTAGACCGACCTCCACTTGCACAGATACCACGGAGCCCCAAAAATGTCAAAAGGGCAGAAGGAGGAAGTGAAAACGGTGCATTTAGCACCCCTACCAGTCCTCTTCGCATCCTTCTGCTGTCTGCCTGGAATCGGGAATCAACGGCACCCGACCGGTGCCCCGGAAGCCTCCTTATTCCCGGCTTCCTCAACGCGGTGACGTCACGGGCGTCACTCTCCCAAGGCCTCATGGGACTTGTGGTTTCAGTAGGCACGTCCGGCAGAGGCAATGCCAGTTCGTGTCTGCAGTGTTCTACGGCAGCCAGCCCGGTGCGCCGAAACACCTTGCTTGACAGTCTGCACAAAACTTGCAATGAAGAATCCAAATTGGATGTAGTTTTTTTTTTTTTTAAGTTTTGTTCAGTTGTTTTAATGAAAGCAAAAAATGCCTTTCCTGTGTAAATTCTGACCATAACTACACTAGCCAAGAGAAGCTTTGTTAAGCAGATCTGCAGCCAAGCAGGATTGGGAGACAATTCATTTTATGGAACTAAAAAGACCTATAATAAACAGGGAAGATAATAGGTGAAGAAGTTATAGGGTCAGTAGTGTAGGCAGTATAGGCTGCACCAGTATAGTTTATCCTCAAAATGTCCAATATTGAATAATGCTCAAACTTGATGTGACCCCACTACTAAGAAGTCACATATAGGAGAAAACTAGTTCCTCTCCCAATGAAAACGATAATATCAAGGAGCATAAAGATCTCTATAATTCAATTGTTAAGTACAATCAGAGTCTTTCAACTCATATAGTTCCAGAAACATATGTAGAAGGAAGTCTGGAAAGTTCTTGTATTCAGTTTTTTCTTTTATTTTTACAGTCAGGTGCAAGAATACATGCATCAGCCCAGCCAACGCGTTTTGTCCCATATGGACATTATCAGGGTTGGGATTTTAGTTTTTCCAATATCGATGGAGCTATCCTCCTTACGGAACGTATCAACAATACGCGCTGGGAATCCCCCGTAGCGTCTTGTGAGTAAAGAGGGATAAATGCCTAGAATCTCATGTTTAGAATATTTGTTTTTCCAATATCAATGGAGCGATCCTCCTTAAGGAAAGTATCCAAAATACATGCTGGGAATCCCCCGTAGCGTCTGGTGAGTAAGAAGGATAATTGCCTAGAATTTCTTATCTGCTGAGTGCAGCGCCTCAGTTCTCTTGCGTTCGTCTATCGTAAATTGGGAGATAATAGGTGACCATGATGAAGTGTCAACGCTCATTCTAACACTTCCCTCTGGTCGTGGACACTGAGGTAAAGTGGAAATAAAGGGGTGAATGGCAATTTAACAACCATCATTCCAATGATTCACTCCAGAGTGTTAATTATTTTTTTTTATCCAGCAGATACATAGGATACAGCAGATTCGTCATATTCGTTTCAACTATACAAGAAACTTTCCTAGATATTTCTATAAAGTGACAAAGTGCATATATGGAAAAATCCAGTATAATTTCAAAGAAGTGCAAAAGTTTTCAATACAGTTTATGAAGCAATAAAACCAAAATAACGATTATACATCTAATATACTAAGATATACTTCAGCTACTAAGTAATATACAACCCTTTCATCATTATGATTTCAACAATGCATTGAATCCTAGATGTGACTAAGTGTGAATATGCATAAGTGCAAATGTCCAATATAATCTCAGTAAAGTGCAAAAATTTAAAGTTTAGCAGCTCTCCATTCTACACAATATGTCCTAGAAAGTGATTATGAGCTCAAAGATGTATTTTGTTCAGCAGCAAATCATAAGGTATAGTTCTCAATCTAAAATTGCCAAGAAGTGGCAAATCTTTTGAGACCACCAACCCTTCTAGCATATGCTCTCTCGAATGTTTGAGTTAGAACCATTTTATTATACCATTCGTGATAAGTTGGTGCTCTGTTAGTCTTCCAGTTCTGCAGGATCAAGGAGCAAGCAACTAAAGAGGTGATAGTTATAAATACATCAGCGCTTTTTCTCAATAGTTGACTTTGCCTTTGAGTACTAAACCTGAAGAGTGCCACACCTGCATCGGGTTCCATATTTATATTTAACCCCCTGCTTAAGGCATCAAAAACTTGTTCCCAAAACAGCATAATCCCGGGGCAGGTAAAAAACATATGAAGCCAGTCTTCCCTCCCTAACTGCTTACAATGAAAAGCAGCGATCTTCCAACTCTGGGTACAAATTTTGAAGGGCTTCAGGGGTATAATATGCCATCCATCGAGCTAAAAAAGACATTCTTTTGAAATTTGCAGCTCTTAAGGCCTTATTCCCTAATTTTGAGAACGCCTGTCATTCCACCTCGGAGATAGTACACTGAGTTGTCAATGAAATATTTTCTAAAAACCGTTTGGTCAATAAACACTCCCCTTGACTCCGTAATATCTTATACCAATTTCCTATCCCCCTCATCCTTATCCTAAAGAGGGCATTCATTATTAGTGAAGAGATGGAGCACGTTTGGATATTATATTTCCTTATAAAGTGCACAATCTGCAGATATCCAAAATAAAAAAGCTTGCAGCGGTCTCCGCATCTTACTTGAGATTCTGCCAGGATATATTATTCCTTCCATCCAAAAAATGTCCTAGTTCTTTAAATCCATTCATATACCAATACTTCGTATGGCTATTTGGGATTTGCAGACCCAACACCTGGCATAATTTAGCTGTAAATACCTATATCCTGCAGATTGTCCCTTTGAGGCATAGAATGTTTGAAGCCTCCAAGAATACTCCTGAAGTACCTTATATCTTGTCTTTTTTGGGAGTTTTGCAGACTTTATATAAAAGGCGGTAGCTGAGATCCCACCCCCTGCACCATCTTTTCTATAAAAAAATTATCCTGAGATCCTTCAGCATCTAAAAGCTGCGCTGATCTATCTACAAGGGCTGCTTCATAATAAGAATACATATTGGGTAATGCTAATCCCCCTGACTTATATTCATCTGAAGTACTGAAAATGTAACTCTTGGAGCCTTTTTATTCCAGATAAAATGCCTAAAAAGTGTATCCTGTTCCTTAAAATATGCCCTTTTTGATTTTGATCGGGATATTAGTAAAAAGAAAAATCAACAAAGTTAGGATAGACATTTGTATCAATGCTAGGCGCCCTATCAATGTAAGAGGGAGACATGCCCATCTATCCAATAATTCCTTGATCTTTCTCAACATCATTTCATAGTTCATTCTAGAGAGTTCTGTGAATTGGTTAGTTACTCTTACCCCTAGATAACAAATTGGTTGATTATTAGAAGCCTGTTGCTGAAAATGTTTAAGGGAGTACACTAAGCACGGCATTAAATACAAGCAATTCTGCTTTTTTAGGATTCATTTTGTAACCCCCTATTGCTTGAACGCGATCAAATTCTGCCAGAATTTCTTTAATGTTTTGTCTTTCTGGCCTGAGATAGAGTATTATATCATTTGCAAATAGTTTGAGCTTAGACATTCCCAAAAGTGGTGCCTCAATACCCCTGTTGGCCCTAATGCTGATGGCTAAAGGTTCAATGAAGAAGGTAAATAACACTGGAGATAGGGTACAACTCTGACGCGTTCCCCTGTTTTTTTTAACCACTCCTGCTAAATTCGAATTCAGAAGAACCTTTGCTTGTGCGCCATGATATACCCTTCGAAGCATATTAGTAAACTGAGAAGGGAAGCCAACCTTCTCAAGGCCAAAGAAAAGAGCATCCCAATTCACTAGATCGAATGCTTTTTCGGCATCTACCATGATAACTGCGGGTGTCTGGTTAGTATTAAAAAAATTGAGTGCATGGACTAAAAAGGTTGTGTTAGATGAGATCATCCTATTGATGATAAATCCTGACTGGTCCATATGAATTATCTTCTGTGCTATAGCCCATATTTTTATTAAGATTTTATAGTCAGCATTTAATAAACTTATTGGTCTGTATGCATTAACATCTCTCGGATTCTTGCCCTTCTTCACAAATCTAACTATTGTTGATTCTTTAAAATCGGATGGAATCTCCCCACCTTTTTTTACTGAATTGAAAAATTCAACCAAAAAGGGTGTCAGTTCCTTAAGTCTTTTTTAATAAAATTCTATTGGGAAGCCATCATTACCAGAAGCCTTGCCACTTGGCATTGTGGCAAGGGCAAGTTGAATTTCTATTGGTGTTATATATGCTTCCAATTCTTCTATCTGTATACTTGTCTGTTGTGGGAGATTTATAGAGTTAAAATAATAAGATATAGTCTCCTTTGAGGCGGTGTGCTTAGCAGCATATAAATCATTATAATGCTGTAAGTAAATTTTGGCTATCCTATCCTTCTCAGAAACCCTATCACCTGTCTCTGGTTCCTCCAGTTCATAATTGTTGCTGCTTTCTGCTTAATCCTAGTTGAATGAGCAAGGATCTTTCCTATCATCTGGCTTTCCTCAGTGCTGATATAGCTGTGAACTCTGAATTTCCTCTAAAATAAAAAACTCTCTTAACTCATGCTTTGCTTTACTTAGTTGCTGAACAATATTTTGTGTCCCTAGCCGGCCATCACTATACTGTAATAGATTGTCGACTGGCTTTTAGATTGCGCAGCTATAAAGGCTACCATTTGTTCATGAATTGTGGCCTTGAAGGCTCCCCAGACTGAAAAAAAAGATGCAGTGCCCTTATTGATCCGAAACAATTTCTCTATATATTCCCTCATATCTGATACCCATTGCTGATTAGAGAGAAGGGAGCGGCCCATCTGCCACATGGACCTCTTTCTTTTACTGACTTTCAACTCAAGATCAATACTAACCAAAGAATGATCAGAAAAAGCATTAGCCCATATTTCGGAACCCACACAGTTAAGCGAATGAGAAATGTAAAAAAAAATCGATACGAGCAGCAGATTTAAATCACTGAATAATAAGTATATTGTGAAGATTCATTATTAGCTCTACGCCAAGGATCCGCCAATTGATACTCCCTTTTCAGTATATCTATTATTTTCTTAGTGTAGGGCTTCAACTGCTTCTTTGTTTTGTTTGAGGTATCCCTTGCCAAATTCTGTATGAAATTAAAATCCCCCTCTATAACTATGGGGCCTACTGCTGCCATGGCCACCTCGCTGATCTGTAGGATTCCTTTGGAGTCGTCAATTACCGGGGCATAGTAGCTCACTATGTTCATCAGATTGCCGTTTATTCACGTTGTAACCCAGATCCATCTACCATTTAGATCCCGACTAACTTGTATGTCCTCCCAATCTAACCCCTTCCCAAGATATATCGCTACCGCCCTCACTGTGAGCCCGGCTGAAGCAAAATATGCTGCATGGTAATATTTAGGGATAAAAAGTTTGGGTGTATTGGTTTTCAGATGAGTCTCCTGCCGCATTAAAACCTGTGGGGAAAAAGATGTTAACCACCTGATTAAGCCTCCATATTTTTGTTTGTTGGATACACCATTGGCATTGCATGATAATCTTCGCATTTTAAACCCCATCACTTTTCTAGGCATTTTGTTTTCCAGAAGATGCTATAAGATCTCCCATGATTCTTCTCTGCATTCTACTATTACTTAGTACTCTGCTTTTTTACTAATGAAATTCCCCCAAACCCCCACCACCCCCCAACACCTGTCCGTGCCCCCCTATAGACTCCCCACCCCAGATCTCCTCAAAACCATTTGAGAGAGGTATAGCCCACAATACCCCTCACAAAGTGATAGCTGTCCTTTTCGGGTGCCATGGTATTGCAGCCGGTAGACTGCCCACCCCCCATCCCGATTGTCGAATAAGAAAAGAGAAATGCCCCCTACCAATGCCTGATATCACCTATCACCCCCAATTCCATTAGTTTGTAATAGTTTGTAACATCTCCTGGGCTTCGTCCAGACTAGAAAACATATGGAATTTTCCTTATATCAACACTCTTAATTTAGACTGTTGGGCAATTTCTGCCTGTGCAACCTGGGCCTTAAAAAGTTGTAGTAACTTTATGAAGTCCTTCCTGCCACACGCTGCCGCTGCTCACGTATCTGAAAAAATGCAGCAGCAAGGTATTTCCTCCGTGGAAAATTGCTCCCTCTGGATAGCTCTTGTTAAAATCCGTTCCTTTACACGAACATCCGCAACATTTATCAAAATTGCCTGAGGCAGCTTTGAATTTGGAAATGGTTGGGCTGGGACTCGATGGGCACGGGTAATTGTGAGATCTCCTAAGTGCTCTAGCAGTACATTTTTCTTTATAAATGACTACACCCATTGCAACATTTGCATCCCTCACACCTTTCCGGTACTCCTACCAAGCGTAGGTTCGAGCGTCATGAATTGTTTTCTAATTCATCAATTTTGATTTCAAGTGATGATTTTTCTTTTCTTGCTAGGATAACCTGTTGCTGCATGGTACTCATCTGTTTTGCTGATGGCGTCTCCGCGGGATCCACTTGTTCTACAAGGATCATTCTGTTCTTGCTGACTCTGTATGTCCATGACTATAGTAGGAGAGCCCTCCCAAATCTGGATATCTGTTGACATTTTACACTGTTTAGTGGAGGATATCTGAGAAACTTCATCTACCTGTACCATCTGTTTTGCATTTATCAGGGAGCTGAGTTTTTTCTATTTGACTTGGTTCAGAAATTAGAGCATTCTCCTCCAAGGTTTTAGTTGGAGTTTTCACTTTTACAAAAAGTGGATAATCTTTTGGCCTATCTGGCCTGTCAGGGGTTGCTTTCATAGTTGTTTCCGGAGCATCCACATGGAGACTCTCTCCCCCCTCGCTGATTGAATTATTTTCCAGATTTGTGGTATTGGTGCTGGGGTCTCCCCCCTGATTTTACCACTATCGGTGCTGTTTGAAAATCTGGAGGCACCTCCCCTACACCAATGTCAACACTATTATCTGGGGTATCCTCCTCAGAGCTTAAGGAGATCTTTGCAGAACCCTGACATACTTTCTGACTCCACTCTCCCCTTGCCGCAGCTGCATTTTTCAATTGGGCTGTTCGGGCTTTAGTTTTCTGTACAGTGTCCATATTAACCATCATATTCATTATTTTTGAGTGCTTCTCCATTTTTACTTCCTTTTTTTCAGTCCTTAATTTTGCTTAATACAAAAAAGTTCCTTAAAAAGTGGGGGGCGGGGACCAACCAGTGACCCACACCTAGTCAGCTTTTCAATGTGCTTGCATCTCAGTACTCACCAACTAGTGTGAAACCTGATGGTCTCCCCTTGCCACTGCTCTGATGAGCCTTTGTTTCCCCTTTGTTCTTTTTTGCAGGAGCGGTGAAGGAGGAAAACGAGACATCCAGCGCTGGTCTGGAGAATGGAGTATGCAGGATAAAAAAGCCTCCTCTGTTTCTGCCAGACTGCGGGGGGCCAAGAACAGAAACGCAGCCCCAAGATAATAGACAAAGCCACTCTGGCCTCAATTCAGCCTGCCTTGCCTCGCTATACCTGCGTGCGGGGTCATCGGCTTCTCCAGACTCAGGGGGTTGCGGAGGGGCCAAGTACACAACTCCTCCGAAAAGCAAATGAGGCCTCTCCGGCCTTTGCGCAGCCTGTCTCGCTGTGTCTCCTCCGATCGGCATCCTCAACCCGGAAACAGAAACGAGGATGAGGGCCGAGCGATGACGCATTACGGGGTAGGGGGACGTCAGGGCGTCCTCCTAGCAGCAGCGCATGTGGGATTGCCTTCCGTCCGTTCTGATTCACTCCGGTGTGTGATGACTCATTGGATGAAATGTGTTAGACTCTACCCCTGAGTCTCTAAGTCAGGAATATACAACAGGTCGATTGTGAGCTACCAGTAGCTCATGGCCTGTCTTGGAATAGGTCTTAGGCTGTGACTCCAGTTTGCTAATATGCAGATGGCTTTGCAGGAGCAATATGTAGCCCACTCTCTTCTTAAATAAACAATATCACTAATAAAGAGCCTCAAATAAATAATTAATGTGTGTCTCACATTAGACTACACTGTCTAGAAATCTTCACCCTGATAAAATATAGCATCCAACATGATGAGTGTAGGAAATTGAGTTACTGGTTGTGGGAGGTGAAACCCCACTCAATCAGCGACCACAATTGTCATGGTGAAACACAACTAAACCCCAAATGAACCTATGCTTAACCTTCTGATAGCTTGGCACAAACACAGTCAGGCTTACCTTAAAGGCAATGTGTAAAGTATTTAGGCAGCACTTCAAACAGTAATAAACTGAAAACACAATTTAAGAAAAACACCACACCAATTTCGAAAAAAGGAGTCATATTTAATAAATTATTTGAGACCAAAATGACAAACATTCAATCAGTAGAACCAGAGATATGCAATTTCAGAGATTTAATGTAAGCATAGGGCCAAAAGGTACTAAGTGTCCCTTGCGGTAATCTGGTTGCACGAGACCAGGTGAAAGTCACAAGTTCAGGCTGACTGCGATGGAGGGCACCTGGATCCAGGGACTAGGTTAGTCCCACTGAAAAAGTGACTTTCTAGAGTCCGGTGCAAAAGGTTCCGTTCGCGGTGCAGGGGGCTGCGAGAAGCAGGTAGACCATCACAGATGGTCCTCACTGTAGCACAACAAGCAGGTTGGGCATTGCAGATGGTCGTTCCTGGAGATTCACATTGGAGGTTTCTGCGGGCTCTCGATGATGTAGCGTGAAGAACAGATTTTGATGTAGCGCAACGATTCGGGTTTACCGGAGTTTGGCATTGGCGATCAGTGTGGATGGCAAGATCTTCAAACTAATGGGCCCATTCGCGGTCGCAGAGAGCCCAAAACCTCAGGATTTCTCCTTGTCTTGAAGAAGAAGCTCATTGATGCCACACAAAGGGTCCAGGACCTGAGGGGCACCCATTGTGGATCAGGAACTCACTTCAGCAGAGGCCATCAGAGCTCAGACAGTTCCATTTGCAGGTCCAGGCAGAGGTCTAGCAGTAAGTCAGCTGGGCAGATACAGGGAGGACTCTGGAGCTTGTATTGTCCATGTAGCTCAGAACAGGAGGTCAATCAGCTGACCCTTGAAGTCACTTCAGCCTGGGATGAAGGGTGCAAGTCCAGTCTTCTTTCTCAGGGCAGGTCTCAAGCAGCAGGGCAGCAGGGTGTCCTTCTTTTGCAGTATCCACAAGTCCTGGAGGGTATAGAAAAATTGAGTCTGAGGGTCACTACTTATACTTGGTGCCAGTTTAAAAGTAAGAAACGTTTCCAGAGGTTTCCACCTCCAAAGATTTTTGGGGTTTTCTTCGTCCCTGCCCTGGTCCCATCTTATCTGGGGGCATAAAAGACTAGTGTGAAACTCTTTGTGAGTGTGCTGAGGTAGAGTCTTTATGATGTGTGATGTGCAAGTGCGGTAGGTGACAGCTCTGGCCCCCTATCAATTTTCGAGACGGCCCATCCTGCCAACACTGATTCCTCCTTTATCTCACTATCTAGGAGTAATACACTAAGACCAACTACCAACTACACCTACTCATGCATCCCAGGAACAAGCTGCAGATATCAAATGTTTGGGACAAGAAAATGCCAACTTTATAAAACTCAACAAGAATTCTCAAAAGTAGGAATGCACACCTGCAATGTTCATTTGTACAATTCATCCATATTTCAAACAGAATGCGTGCTATTTGGTATGATGCCATGCCCAAGCGGCACCAGATGAATAACAAACTCTGAGCTGGGGCGATAATTCACCCCGACCAAATGCACAGCTAAAGTCGCCGAATAGGCTGTCTTCTCTTTCGAACAGATTTATCCATATATTCCAACGTAATCCATATTTTTAACACCGTAGTTCAACTAATTTTCCCACGATTGCAATGTATTATGGGAAATAGAGTTTTTAGAACAGCACTAAGTTTTTGTCATGTTGCTGGCGGGAAATGAGATAAACAGTTGACCAATAGGGAGAGGTGTTCGTGTTTAAATGAGGGGTTGAAAAGGGAGGATACCATCATTTATGCGAGGAGAACTGTGGGCGTTTGAGCGCTAATGGAGTCGGCAGGTATGGTGTGTTGTTAAAGATTGGAGTATTGTTAATTAATAGTCGGGGCGTGAGCGATTGAAAAAGTTAGGGCAGTTGTTAGAAATGTATGGGTTGAATGATGATGTGTTAGCGTGTGTGAAAGAAGTGGAGAGTGAGTATGGTACAACACCGTGCAAGCTAAGTTTTGATTTTGGTTGAACAGGTGACTGAGAGGGAGCGGAGGAGAGTACTTAGAATGAGGAGCGTTTTAAGAGGGTGATTGCAAATGGGGTTGGGAATGTAGAGTTTGCGGGGGATGCAGGCGAATGTAGGTTACAGCATAGAGTGATAGGGGGGATCAAGTAGAATGGATTTATATAGTGAATGAATGATAAGTTGAACGGAGAAATTTGGGTATAGGAGCCGCATGATTGAAAGAGAGAACGCAATAGGAGAATGGTTCAGATTCCCGTCAGCTGTTGGTTTTTAGTTTTTACGGATGTACACTGTTATTGTAATAATCACGTACAAGTATGTGAAATCATGTCTAGCATTTAAATTAATTGTATATCAACGTATTTACATTGACAAAATTTGAGGTTTAAATGGTAACACTGGCTTTTTTCATCTGTTATTGTAGTGACCCCTGACGAAGGGCACCCAGTTGCCCGAAATGCATTGGGTTTTTAAATAAACAACACTGCTTCAAGACGAATTTGCATCATTCGTGTTTTTTGCTAGAGGTTCGGATGGCCCAGCTTAAACATTAGAAATCTTGAAAATTGGCAAGCAACATTCCGCGTGTGGAGAGAGTAAAAATGTGGAAAATTAGTTGAACTACGGTGTTAAAAATATGGATTACGTTGGAATATATGGATAAATCTGTTCGAAAGAGAAGACAGCCTATTCGGCGACTTTAGCTGTGCATTTGGTCGGGGCAAATTTTCGCCCCAGCTCAGAACTTTATAAAACTGCCATTTTCAGAATTGTGACTTAATCTCCGATTTTACCATTAAAGAGGGTTTTAATTTGCAACAATCCTACCTGCTCCCAATAGAAAGTCATTACTTATTAAATGTAATATGGTAACCCAATGGTATCCTTTGGGAGATGTAAGCCTTGCAGTAGTAGCGAAAAATGCCTTTAGGAGTTTTTCAGTACCAGGATATGTAAAAGAACATGCCTAACATTTTAAATACAACGCACCCTGTCCTGTAGGCTGTTTAGGGCCTACCCTAGGAGTGACTTATATATATTAAAAATGACGGTTTAAGATTGGAAAAGGTTTATTTTGCCAGGTCGAAATGGCAGTTTTAAAACTGCACAAACAAGCTGTAATGGACCTGAGACATGTTGAAAAGACTCCTTAAGTGGGTAGCACAATAGGTATTTAATTCACAGGCCCCCGGTACATGTAGTACCATTTTACTGGGGTTTTACAAGTAAATTAAATGTGCCAATTGGGTGTGAGCCAATTTTACAATTTTAAAGGAGCTAGACTAAGCACTTTAGCACTGGTTAGCAGTGGTAAATTCAGAAGACTCCTAAAAGCCAGCAAAACGGGTTCAGAAAAAGGAGGGTTAAGGCAAAAGTTTGGGGATGACCCAGCAGAAAGGGTCAAGGTCCAACAATGAGTCTCAGTCAGAGGTGGCAGAAGCATATCTAGAAGACAGTTACACCACTCCCAACCTAACATTGATACTGGTGATTGTGTTGTTGTCAATTTTAAAAACATGTCTCTGGTACACCCACTTATGGAAAGGCTTCCTAGGTCTAGAAATGCCAGTGGCTCTATTGTGGCAGTGCCCCTTGGCTATTTTTATAAGCCCAGCCCACAGGTAGCATCAAGGTCACATTATGTAAACCACAGTGCCCCGCAATATTTTGCTATTCCCACGCTCAATCGTTTTTCTCCCCCAGAACAGGTGGATTGACTACATCAAAGGGCTTTGGGAACTATACTGGTTACTAATTGTGACTCAGTAGTGACAGAGGCTGAGGGTAGCATTGATAGTACTGATATGCCAGTGAATAATGGCCCAGTACTTATAGGTAACCTTGTCTTGCCTGATTTGGTAACAGCAGCATCAGTGGAACTCGTCAACACCTCATTAGTAGACAAGGACCAATATATGATATCTCCAAATATAGCCCAGAAATCCCAGGATGTTTGTCGGATAGCTGGTCGTGCAAGTAGCGGGAGTGCATCTTCTGGCAATAATAGTACAATTGTTTATGGAGGCCTGTTTTGGAATATTGCAGGTCTATTAAATAAGTTGAGATATGAGACCTGGCACAACTTCATAAAAGATTATAGCATTATATGCTTCCAAAAAACCCGGACAAGAGAGACAGTTCACATTGATGGTTACGCTTCCATACATACACCGGCAGGCGCAGCTTTGGGTGGCCATCTCAAGGGTGGCCTACTCACTCTAGTAGCACCCACATTAGCAGATAGAGTAGGCAAAACACAGCTTGACTCACCGCATTTCTAAATTATTAACATCCTTTATAACCAGAATGTAACATTGGTCATTGTTAACTTTTATCATAACAACTTTGTTCTCAACAACACTGCCATTGCTGAAGATCTAGGGAAATCATTAAGCAGGCACATACAGGAATTAAATACAGATTTTATTGTACTTTGGGAGGGGTGATTTTAATTGTAAATTATGTCCCTTATCAAAGCAGTCTGCATGTTGTCTAGTAGACGGGGACAAGGATGGTGGTTGTCATTTTGATCATAATCCCTGTGGCAACATTTTTAACTTGCTGCTTTCAAAATTTTCTCTTTTTCTTACAATAGATCTTATCAAACCATTAGGCCCAGATCATGTCTCCTTTATGGGCAGAGGTCAAGGCAGCCTCATTGACTTAATTGCCCTTTCAGAATACTTCAAACCCCAATCTGTGGCATTTTCTATTCTCAAGGTCTATTTTAGTGACCACTTTCCCCTGGCCATTCGTTTAGAGACCCAAACTGGCCAGCTCTCTGGGAAAACAAATCTACACCCCATTGCTTATAGTAAAAATAAGGGTCTCTTGCGTAAGTGGTCCATGGTAGATCCAGATCTCGTTCTACAGCGGATCTTGACCACCAACAAGGCACAAATTTTGGAGTGTCTTGAAAGTAGTTTAAATCCCTCGTCCATGTTAAGGGCTTTCGCTGAAATAACTGAGGCCATCAATGCTGCTTTAAGAGGTGACAAGAGGCCAAGATCCCAGAAGTTATGTAAATGGTTCGATAGTGCCTGCTCACAATCTCATAACAAATTTATGAAGGCGCTGAAAGAAAAAAAACAGGGATAATCTAGCGGTAAAACATCTCTGTAATGAATACAAACAAGCTCTTGAGAAACGTAAACTGGACATAGGAAAGGAGGCATGGGAACAATTGTATGAAGCAAGTCTAAATAAAGATCCTAGACTCTTCTGGAAAATTGTTAATTCAAACTTTTTCCAAAGCTCCCACAATAGTAACATTGATGTTACAATCATGCCCGATGCTTGGGTACAACATTTTTCTAGCCTATATAGCGTTAATGGTGAGCTTTGTCCTACGTCAAAGTATTGCGACATAAAAAATGGCCATGGGACTTTAGAGCTGGCACGCCCAACGCTAGATGAAGTTGAAAGGGCATTAAATCAAACTGTAAAGAATAAAGCATCTGGCCCCGATGGCGTTCCTGCCGATCTGTTTCTGGCCCATCCTGTCCTTTGGCTCCCTCTGCTGACCAATATTCTAAGCTGCATAGCTTCCCAGGGCCCTCCAAAATCCTGGTTCACCGTGATTATAGTTCCCATTTTTAAAAAAGGGGACAGGTCGGACCCTAGATGTTACCGCCCAATCTCATTAATTGATTGCACTTGTAAACTGATGGGCAGGGTCATACTAGATCGCCTGGAGACGTGGGTATCCGAAAGTGGGAAGTTTTCGGACATACAATATGGCTTTAGGAGGTGCCTGGGAACTGTTGAACAGTGTCTCAATCTGCACCTGGTCATAAGAAAGTACACAATAGCTAAGACCAGATCCCTCTATCTCGGTTCATGGATCTTACATCAGCTTTTGACTGGGTGCAGAGAGGGAAATTATGGGAAAAAATGCTGGATCTGGGCATTGATCCATCTTTAGTTTATTTTCTAGCCCAGATGCATCAGGATGTGACTGGGAGGGTCAGGTATGGAGCGGGCGGGGAACTAACAGCCCCCATTAAAATGAATCGTGGGGTTCGTCAAGGGTGCGTCTTTGCCCCTTTTTTATTTTGTCTTTATATTAATGACCTAGAAAGTTGTCTCAATCAATGGCATGCTGATGTTCCCAAGATAGGCACTAGAAATCTTCCGGCATTACTATATGCCGATGACTGTGTGTTAATGTCCAGAACTAGTGTGGGCCTGCAGAAGCTTGTCACTAAATTTAATGATTTTATGACTGAACTGGGCCTAAAATCATGTTCTATTAATGATGAAATGTTGTCTTATGTCCCAACTTTTTCATACTTGGGAATTCCTTTTGACCAGAAAAGTACCTGGCACCATTTAGTTGAAACAAGGGTCAGTAGTTTTAACCAAAACCTGGAGGCGCTATTTAGGTTCACAAAGAAGTTAGGCTCAAGACCGATTAACTCAATAATTAATGTTTATAAGGCCTGCTTGTGTTCTGCTATTTTGCATGGGGCTGGAGTGAGGGGATTTTGCAATCCGGCTCGCCTCCAAGCAGCTGAGAACGACTTTCTGAGATGCTTATTAACTGTTCCAAGCAGTCTCCCCGCTATCCTTTGCCATAATGAACTTGGTCTGATTCCTTTAACTCATCGTATACAAACTGCACCAATTTTATTATGGCACTCAATTTGGGCAAAAGATGAGCCGGAACTTAATCGCGCAATTATATTGGACTGTTTTAAACATGATCACATGTTGAAGATACCATGGCTTAATTACATAAAAAAACAGCTGGAGATGGTGGGGATGGTGGACTGTTTTTATAACCCAGAGTGCATTGTAAAGATCTCAAAAATCCAGTTGAAGAAGGACGTTTTATCCTGTCTAAAGATGTCTAGTGAGCGCCTTGAGATAAGGAAAAAGTGAGTCTCTGAACATTTGATTTTGGTACGCTCTCTAAGTGTTGAGCCTTATCTCTCTTTCTATTTCTGTCATGTCAAAATGTTTTATCTTATTAGATTCAGGTTTGGCATTGCACACCTTCTGGTCTCTTATCCTCGCAAAGCTTACTGCGACGCTAAACTGGATCTTTGCCCTTGTGACTCCATATCTATACAGAATATGCTGCAATTCCTGTTTTTTTGCCAACTTTATACAAAGCTGAGGCAGGATTTAATTGTCCCCCTCTTAAAATGTTTAAATATCAGGAAGTGCCGGCCGGCCCTATCTCACCTCCAGCTTTTAATTGATGAATATACATGTTTAAAGGTCTATCAATATATCTCCACAGTTGTCCGTTTACGAAATGTGGTTGGGAAATGACTTCTTTGTATCTGGATTTTAATGAATTATCTTTGGATTTCATGCTTTTAGGGACCGGGGGTTACCGTAAAGCCCATTATACGTCGTCTGTACGTCATGCTGCTTTTTGTCGAAACATTGACTTAATTATCATTGTTACATTTTTCGATTATGATTTTCTATTGTCATGAAGTTTATTATATATCGTCTGTTTCATATTTTAATTGTTTTTAGATAATTCTCTTTTTATGTACTCTTTTATGGCTGCGTGTCAGCCGAATAAAGATATTTGACTGACACCACAATTATATCTTTCATCTTTCTACTTTTTTTCTTTCTCTTTCTGTTCATTTTTGTGGTTCTGTTTCTCTTTATTTCCTTTATTAGCATTTTCATTTAATTTCCTTCTGTTTCTTACTTTCCCTTGCTAACACTCTTTTCTTAAAAATATCTTTCCTTTTCTCTCAAGCTGTAATACTTGATTTTTACGTTCTTTGCTTCTTTCATTCCTTTCCATCTTTCTCTTCTTTTCCAGTCACCTTTGTTCCTTCTTTTCTTACTATCTCTTCTTCTTCTTTGGTTGTTCATTCCTTTTCCCCTTTTCTGCTTTGCTCCTTATTTTCATTTCTTCTCTATTTTGCTCTTTCCAGTTTCTCTTCTTCTTTTTCCTGCTTTCCTTTTCTTCTCTTATTTTTCCATTTCTTTTCATTCTTATTTCTTTTGTTCACTTTGCCTTCTTTGGACAACACTTTCTCCTGTTCCTTCGCTCCTTTCTTTATCCTCTCACTTTTTGATTTCTTCTTCACTTTCCATATTTTCTTCTCTTTCCCTTCCTCCCTCTCTCTTTTGAATCCTCTCTCTGTTTCTTCCTCCCTGCCTTTGTTTCCTTTCTGTCTATCTGTTGTTCCTCTTTCTTTCTTTCCTTCGTCCTAATATTCCTTTACTTTTTTCAGTCTTCATTTGGGTTTCAAGTCGACCTCAGAGATGTACTTATGGGTAAGGGAATGGAATCAATAATAGGTTTACTTACTAGTGCTATGAAGTCTGCATGTAAATATACTTAATATTAAATCATTATGCAGGGTCAGTTTTTGGGCATCAACCAATGGACTTTAGGGCAATTAACCAGAAAATGGAAGACTTCCCGCCCTCGCTCTCATAATGGGAGATGTGTCACCTTTTGTTAAGCATGACAAAGAGTCCACAAGCATCAGTGAGACACCTCTCATACATGATTCATAAAGAAGAGTAAAAGGACAAAAGTGATACCTGGTAACCACACAGATAAACCTTTCCCGCCACTTCTTCTGGCACTAAAGGTGTGTGCTTCCTGCATCACTACTGGGTGCTCTCGGGGCACCATTTAGTGAACTTGTCTTTGTTGTGTCGTTATCTAGGCAGTAGCTAATGATGTTTTCTATAGATCAGAGCTAGCTCCTACTAGTGAAAGGTAGGAGGCCCAGAGATTACTTTGTAAACAAATGTAAGTTCCAGGGCTCTTATCAGGAGGCCACTGCCGCTTGCACCACACATTGCCGCTGCAATGCTGCCAATGGTAGTAACAGCACAACCACTAACCATCACACTTCTACAAGTGTGACAGTTTGGACTATTTCAGGCCCCCCAAGCTATACGAATGGCTTAGGCGGCAGGTGATACTCATTTTTAATGTATATTGAATTAACAATTACGTGTTGTTGTGGTAAATTTAAATTAGATAGGCACCGCCACCTTGTGGCAGACTGCCACACGCTCCGGTGTTGACAATTAAGTGCAGGTGCTAGGTACCGCTAGCCACTAGCTCAAATTAGGCACTGTGGAGGCCCCCGCTTTTAGTCCTGGGAATGCCGCAGAAGATATTAGAATGGCCTATTGTACTGTTTTCGTGTGCTGTCTCATCACAATACAATGACAAACGAGTTTCTTTTTCACTACGGTGGCGAAAAGCAAGAAATAAACTGAATTAAATTCCAACATTCACAGAAATAGCTCACAATGGAAGCCATGCATAACATTTCATCCTACTGCTGTACATTTCTACTTACTAAAAAGAAAATGCAAATTACATGTTGTATTCAGCAGATTCAGCAGACTGTGCCAAAGCAAAAGAGTTCTTGGCGCAGAATAAAAAAACATGTTCTCTTAACAAATATTAGTTAATTAGCTCGTGGGCTTGAATAGATGAAATTCCTTTCTGTTTGCAATGAATACAAATGTCTAATCACAATCATTAATATGTTACACTGAGCTAAAACACTTGAACATATTTCTTAGATATGCTATGAACAATATTTAGGTAAAAACAAATTATTATTTTTTCTCTTCATTTACAGCTCGCATCAGACTTTTCTTGCTGCTGTACCAGTTTTTCCACGTGGTATGGCTTTTCCTGAGTTTGCCGAGTGACAGCAATGGCATCTACAAAATTTTGTGACAAAAAAATTATTATGTTTGAATCTATTTGTTTGAAGATGCCGGTCACTGGCTATCAAGCTATTGGCCAGTGTAATTTCTTTTTGTCGTTATTTAATGTATCCTTTTCTATGCCAAACCTCAAACTATAAATTATTTAGTGAGCAAGTAAGTTAGTGAGTTTGTGGGTCATTGAGTGAGGTAGGAGTGGATTCAATGTTATAAACTTTGCACATTCAATTGATAATGATCAAGATATTGTTTGACATGAGCATAAACCAATAAGTACGTGATCGAAATAGCTATATACTCTAAAGGTTTTCAAATGTAACATTATTAATTCACCTGAGCCAAACAGTGAGCATGTTTAGAATTCCCATCTATTGATTCCAACTATGTGGCTTATGGTGTCTATATAGTTTTCATTCAGTAGCTTATATTACAGAGTGTTGAGGTCTCCTAGTTACCAAGGAGCCTGTATTATGTGTAATGTAGCCTTTAGAATGTAATAGGAAAAAGGATTAGAACATCAGAGTCAGTTGGTGCTGATTCTCTGGGCCCTTACTGCATGTATCCTCTTGTGTTCTTTTATCTTCAATAAATATTCTGTAAAAATCCTTGGTGGCTGCTGGTTTCATTATAACATATTTGGCGACAAGCATGGGATACTTATACTCATCGTTTTTTTAAAAAAAAGGCACATCAGCATTTTTTTAGACCAAACTGTTTAATGGTATTATTTTGTTTTGTGTTTCTTTTTCTGAGGGCCCAGGGATCGTCTGTTTGGAGTGGCATTCCACTTTTGTGTCATTTTTGTGTGTGCGATCATTTCTGCGGACAACGTCAGCAAGCAAGGTACTGGTTTTTATTTGAGGCCTGTCATCATTTGAATCGCGGCCATTTTTATTTGAGGCCTGTCATTGTTTGAAAATGTCCGAGTGGCTGTACATACAATACACACGTTGCTGCAACGCGAGCGCTTAAAGAAAACATTTGTATTCCTGTATGAGCCGCAAGCTGCAGCAGGATACTGCACATTTTGGCATTGTTGTGCTAAGCCGACTCCAAGAGCTGACTGGTGCAGCGTTAACATGGTGGCTATGCGTGCCTAGTTCTTACCGTGGTAGAGGGAGACATTGTGTCATGGTTTTACTAGTGCTGTGGCATCGCAGGAGATGGTGGCAGCTTTATTTTCGTGGCAGAGCTGTGGTGCAACTATCTTGACGTAATTGTGGAAGCAAGTTGTAGTATCCTATATATGTTATTTTAAGCCATTGTAAGGCATTGGGTAGAGTGTTGTGTACACTTGAATCCAACTGGTAGAATGTTAGTGTTCAGACTCCATGTCCAGAATGTTGACTTTCAAGATTAAGCTGTTGAATGAACTGGAGCTGTGTTAGCAGACTGAGGTGTAATGAACCATCTTAATAAACCATACCTTAAAGTGACCTGTTTCCTGTTGGATTAATCTTTACACAAGTCTCTCCAGAAGTGAATTCCTTACGTATAGAGCGACTGTTCTGTGGTGCTTTTGTCACAGTGCTCAGTGTTGGTGATCTCGGTACTGCAAGGAAAGTTTCATTCATGTCACCAAGAACGTGTTGGCAGCGATTGACACGCTAACTTATGTTCACAAGGACTATCAATGTGAAAGGGATTTTCACGCTGATTTATCTTTGTTCTATTTTTTCCTCTTCATCATTTTGTTTGGGCTATTATGTTATTCTCTAGCTATAAAAAAGACGGACAACAACTTTTATTAGCAGCAGCATACATATTTATTCAAGGGAATTACTTTCTGCTTATTATTTGCCTGTTTATTTATGCTGTGCCCATTGACAATGTAAACTGTTACCCCACCTAATTCTTTCTTGCAGGAGCCAGAGGAACCACCAGTAAAGGGGTGTTTGTGGTATAGATCTTTCAATGCTCATTTGAGGGAGATTGATGGGTTGAAGTTTAAAGTGAATATAAACCATAGCTTGTTTTACCATTATTTGGGTATTGAAGGTCAAAATGTTTTTGACCACCTAACAGAATATACTGGCCATGACAGTGAAGATCTTGATGAATATCAGTTTGCAGTGAATTAATTGAGTATGTATTTTGAGGGCAAAGTCAATCTTGTGGTGCATAGGCACAAGCTTTTTTACTCGGGTTCAAGGTCCAAATGAGTCTATTGATTCTTATATAACTGCCTTGAATATATTGGCTGGTTACTGCGATTTTGAGGGGATCACTTCGCAAGTAATTAGGGATCAAATAGTTTGGAGATGCAATTCAAAAGTGTCAGCAAAAGTTGTTATTATTTAAGAACCCATCGCTGGATGAGGCTATCGTTATAGCCAAAAGTATTGAATGTTCACAAATAGATGCTAAACAACTAGAAACTGAAATTCCGCTTGCAGGAGTGGCAAGTGGCAATTCACTAACCAAAGGTTCACGCATTTCTAGTTTATGTGATACCAGTTCCAAAAGGGAAAAAAGCAATGTGGAAACAAATGCCAGAAGTGGGAAGAGTGTTGTGACTGGGCGTACTTATCCTAAAATGATTTGTTTTAGATGAGGTTTAACCACTCATGTGTCAAACTATAAAAAGTATTAAGCTATGGCACAGGAATGCTGGAATTGTAAGAACATGGGTCATTTTGGGAAAAGGGGTAGGGATGGCAGATATATCCCTGTAGGATTCTTCAAGAATTTGCTGTGTGTGATGAGCATGAGGATATTGAGAAAAGAGTAGAAGAATTGGTCCTGTCTGCAGATTGTGTGGAAATTAACAATGTTCAGTCTTAGAAGAAATATGGTGATCTTTTGGTACAGATAAAAATTGAGGGAATTGGGATTTCTCTACTTATTGATTCAGGATCCAGGATTACTATTATCTCAATTGACAAGTGCAGAGAGTCTTGGTGACAAAAGTTGTTGTTGCCGCCAGATGCAGTTACCACTGCGTATGAAGGCAGTAGAACAGATTTGGGAGGGTACTTTTGTGGAGACATTACATTTGAGAGTAAAACCATACATGGGAAACTTTATGTGGTCTCTAAGGGCAAAACGTGTTGGGTGGGTGGCACCAAGCGGAATTCAGTATGGTTATCAAACCTGGCCAGAAGTTTCCTGTTTCATTGATAAACTCAGTCTAGGATCATCTGCAATGGAAAATGAAATTTGAAAGTGTATTACAAGACAAAATTGGACAATTCAAAAACGTTTCTCATGTCATTAAAGTTAATGAGGGGGTGTCTCCAGTGAAGCACAAGCTCTGCAATGTACCACACATTATAAGGAGTGAGTTGAAACAGATGTTAAGAAATATGCAGACTGATGGTATTATTGAAAAGGTGGATGCCACTTTGTGGTTGTCATCCATCATTTTAACCAAAAAGAAAAATGGTAAGCTACGCTTATGCGTGGACTTAAGGTCTCTTAATAATGCTATTTGGGTACAAAGCTATCCGTTACCACACATAGATGACCTGATTATAGCCATAGGTCAGTCAAAGGGATTTTCTAAACTGGATTTGAATGCAGCGTATCATCAGGTGATTTTGGATGAGCGTTCTCATCATTTAACAGCTTTTGTTACACCTGATGGTATCTTTCGATTTTGCAGAATGCCATTTGGATTGGCCTCGGCTGTTTCTGTGTTTCAGAAGCTAATGACCAATATTTTTCAAGAAGTACCCAATGTGGTACTTTTCTAGGATGATATATTGGTGCACACGGACACAGCAGAAAGACGTGCTGAGGTTGTTGAACAAGTATTATTGATTTTGAAAAAGAATGGTGTGACAGTTAAAGAGGAGAAATATATTTTTGCAGTGGACAATATTGAGTACTTATGCCACATTCTTTCTAAGGATGGTGTAAAACCAAACCTTACATATTGGAAGGAATTGTTAATACTCTTCATCTTGTTAATAAGGATCAATTATGATCTTTTATGGGTCTGTGTGAATTCTATGCAAAATTTATTAAAAAAAAGGTTGCCAGTCTCACTGAGTATTTTAGAGGTCTATTGAAAAAAGGGGTATAATTTATATGGACCTCTACCTGTCAAGATCATTTTTGACCTATTAAGGAGAGCATTTTGGAAGCCCCAGCTCTTCAGGCATATGTTGCGGGTTGGGATACCTATGTGACGGTGAATGCCAGTTCGGATGGAATGGGTACATTGTTGTCTCAAATGATTGGAGGTAAAGAAGTGACAGTGGGGTTTGCTTCTAGAAGGATGAAGGATGTGGAAATAAGATACTCAGTGATTGAGAAGGAAATGCTTGTGTGTGTGTGGGAAATAGAAATGTTTGATCTTATTTGTGGGAAAGAAAATGTTGGCTAAGGATGGACCCATAAGCCATTAATGGATATTTTATCAGGCAATAAGATTAAGAAAGCTATGGCTAAACTAGCAAGGTTGGAACAAAGCTGTTAGAGTTGAATTTCTCTGTACATCATATTGCGGGTGGAAAGAACATCAAGGCAGATTTTTTTGTCTATGCTACCTGTAGAGGAGTGTGAATTGAATTCAAAAGAACAAGAGTACATTGAAGAATACATCATTGCAAGTGTCAAGGACACAGTGATTTGTTCAGATATGGGAGAATGGCAGAGAGCTTTGGAGAGTGACTGTGTACTGAAGCACGTCATGAATTTTGTGATTGCTGGCTGGCCTAAGGAGAGGTCAGTTGGAGTAGATTTACAAACCTAATGCAAAGTGGCAGATGAGCTTTTTATATTGAAAATAAATTGCTGGTTAGGGGAGGGAAATTAATTCCTCCAAGTTGTTTCAGACATAGAGTTATTGACACTGCTCACTCTGGTCATCTAGGAATGACAGCAACTAAGCGCAGAATATGCAATGATTTTTGGTGGCCCAGTGTGGATCGTGAGGTGGAAACATTGGTAAGAGAGTGTCTACAATGTTCTTACAGTGATAAGCATCTTTCTACATCTACACCTGTACCAAGACCTGTTGTATGTCCGGATAGGTTGTGACAGAGGATGGTTGTGGATTCTTTAGGTCCTTTTCATGTCCTACATGAAGTATTTTGTGGTTTTAATAGATCATTTGTCTAGATGGGTGGAGGTAAGAGGAGTTTCAGAACCAAACACCAAATCTGTCATTCGTTTTCTACAAGACGTGTTCAGTCAAGAAGTGGTTCCTGAAGATGTGTTAATAGATAATGGTGAGCAGTTCACGTTATCCAGTATGCTTGAGTTTTTAACAAAAGTAGGAGTGGAACATTTGCACACCCCACTATTTCACCCACAGGCAAATGGAAAAGTTGAGAAATTCAACAGGGTATTGTTGAATGCATTCAGAGTACCATAAAAGTGAGAATTGATTGTGAAACAGTTATTAGAGATGTGGTTTGGGCATATAGGACCACTCCACATTCTGTTACTGAATATGTACCATTTGAACTGATGAGAGGTAGAAAGGTTGTCTGAACATTAAACCCATTCTGGAAAACCAAAGTTTTGGGTGGAGAGAGCACTGTGAGTTGAATGATGGCAACAAATCCAAGTGTACAAGTGATAAATTCAATCATGAAAGACGTGAAAGAGTGAGTCAGCAAAGGAAGAGAAGAGAAGTGAATTTCAAAGTGGGTGAGTTTGTCTGTGACAAAGACCCGTTGTTGTTGCAAAAAGGAAAATCTAAATTCAGAGAACCTGTGTGCATCACTGATATCAAGGGTCAGGCGGTAAGTTCGAGCAATGGTCAGTGGTGGAATATGTCTCATTTGGATAAGATCAAGAATAGTACTACTGAAGTTGACAAACAAAAAGAAGGTTTATGCACACAGATTGCACGGAAAAGTACTAGGATCAGAAAAGTCCCTAGCAAATGTTATTATTAAATTGTATATATGTGTATATCTTGGGTTTTTCTTTTCTCACAAATTGCTATAAAAGATTTTTTGGGGGTGTTTTTATAAAAAAGGGGAGATATGTGGTGCCTAGATAGTGTTTACACAGTAGCTTAATCTCACTGAGCATAGAATGCAGACAAGAAAGAGTACACGGGTAAAGCATGCAAAGCCTTCTGATAGGCTGGACCACCCTCAGCATTCCATTCAGGATGCTCATAAATAATAATGTGGCCATGAACTTAGATGTGCCACACAAGTACCACATACATACCTAAATGCAGAGATGCAGTATGAGTTTAAACTACTGTTCCAGTTGTCTCAGTTTTGTTCCAATAGAGAAGTTTTCATCAATGGAAAAATCATGATTTGTCAGACAACATGCCTCCTTCAAAGAATACTTCTGAAAATAACTCAGATGAAGTAAATCGGTGTGGGAAGGCTGATGCAGTTGAGCAAGCTAACCATTAATTCCATAAAATTGGTTGTCACGTGCCGTAAACGAAGAATGCAGCCTGGAGACTTCTCAAGGTAGGAAATGTAGATTTATTGAGAGGAACAGCTGAGCGAACACTTCATCTGCTGACCAGACGAACAACTGACAAACTAGGAATCTACAAACTGTAACGTGCTAGAATACTCGCAGGTATTCTGGAAGGGAAGGAAAAGGAAGGGACACAAAGAAAGGCTTAATGATGACTGGGAGCCATGTTGAGGGAAGAGGAAATATACAACACACCTTCCCCCTTTACACACACAAAAGAAAAGGAGAGCAAAATACAGTAGTACAAGTATTACTGACAACAGTAATCATTTAAATAGGCAGGAGGTCTGCAACACCTCAAACTCCTGGTCCCTAGAGGAACAAGAGCACTTTGCGAATTGTTACTAAGATCACAGGCATCACCACCACCTACCTCCATTCGATTGTCAACTACAGAATGGTAGACAACATCCTCCATTTCAGACAGCATGTAACCACTATTGCTTTGAGAAACCCCAACTCTGGGCTCGACCACATCAAGGAGACAAGAATCTGTGTTCTTTTGGTATAGGGCCACACGGCGAAGATTCAATTTTTCGCCATTCGTCAAAACAACATAGTGGGGGAAAACATCTTTGACAGTAAAAGGCCCCTTAAATTTGGTTAAGCCCTTAGACACCCTACCAGGTTTGACTTTGACCAGGTCTCCTTTGGAAATGTGACTAGAAGTGCCCTGCGAAGCCATAATGGGTGCAGCACCTAGATGACCACCTTTGGCAACCCATTCTTTAATCCAGGAGGGAGTGAGCTTGGTACCAGGAAGTCTACCACGCATAAGTTCAAAAGGGGACTTGTCACTCTGATTGTGTTTGGTGGTACGATAAGCCCAAATCATTTCTCGCAGCATTTCATGAGCCACTCTTCCACTGGTACAAGCCATTTGGGTTATGCCTTTAACAACTTGGTTGGCTCTCTCGCACAGGCCATTCCCCTGTGGGTTGTACAATGACGTGCGACGATGCTGCACACCACACTCAGCAAGGAAAGAACACATGTTGTGAGACACAAGCTGGGTGCCATTATCAGTGATTAACACAGAGGGATAGCCTTCCTCTTGAAACAATCCCTTC
This sequence comes from Calotriton arnoldi, assembly GCA_963921515.1. Classification (NCBI taxonomy): domain Eukaryota; kingdom Metazoa; phylum Chordata; class Amphibia; order Caudata; family Salamandridae; genus Calotriton; species Calotriton arnoldi. The sequence goes on from CAWUFW010001273.1 coordinate 128,300, forward strand.
AAGAAAGAAATGGTGCTCTCTGTGGTAATATCTTTAACAAAATCCACACACAACCACTTAGAAAAGACATCAATGGCGACAATGGCAAAACGTTGAGTAGAAGGAAGTTCATCCATGAGCCCTAGAAAATCCAGGCAAACGCTATGCCAAGGGCTGTTGGGATTTGCGATCTGACCCATGACTGAATCAACACCAACTTTAAGTCTTTTCTCTCCCTCCTTGCAGACCAAACACTTCTCAATCCAAGAAGACACCTGCTGATCCATGCCTGACCACCAGAAGACAACTTTCAATCTGCGTTGAGTCAGGGTTTGCCCCAAATGCCCCTCATGGGCCAATTTGAGGAGTTTGGGCCTTAAGCCTGAAGGGGGAATGAATCTGTCTTCTCTCATGAGAACATTTTCACCACACATAGACAATTCATCCAAAATCTTAAGATAAGGACGCACTGAAACAAACACGCAACTCTCACGTCTAGAACCTAGCTTGACCAAATCCATAACAGCCTTGAGGACATGGGGCCTGATTCACAGAACTAACTTACGACAAAATCCTAAACTTACTACCATTTTGGTATTCACAGAATGAACTTACTCATTTTGGTATTCAAAAAAATGAACTTACTCATTTTGGCATTCACAGAATGAACTTACTCATTTTGGTATTCACAGAATTAACTTACTACCATTTTGGTATTCACAGAATGAACTTACTCATTTTGGTATTCACAGAATGAACTTACTCATTTTGGTATTCACAGAATGAACTTACTACCATTTTGGTATTCACAGAATGAACTTACTACCATTTTGGTATTCACAGAATGAACTTACTACCATTTTGGTATTCACAGAATGAATTTACTACCATTTTGGTATTCCCAGAATGAACTTACTCATTTTGGTATTCACAGAAGGCACTTACTCATCAATGAGTAAGTGCCTTCTGTGAATACTAAAATGTGTAAGTTACACAAAATGAGTAAGTTACACAAAATGTGTAAGTTACACAAAATGAGTAAGTTACACAAAATGTGTAAGTTCACACAAAATGTGTAAGTGCCTTCTGTGAATACCAAAATGAGTAAGTTCATTCTGTGAATACCAAAATGAGTAAGTTCATTCTGTGAATACCAAAATGAGTAAGTTCATTCTGTGAATACCAAAATGGTAGTAAGTTTAGGATTTTGTCGTAAGTTAGTTCTGTGAATCGGGCCCTCCGTCTGCAGCCATTGCTTTGAACCAATCATCACAGGTAAAGGTTCCCTCACCAACAACTACTATATCCTGAACAGAGGCAACAGCACCCTCCTCATTGGCCACTGCAAAGGATGAAGTATCTAAATCCTGCCATTTGATAGAAAGTCTGGAAAGGCAATCTGCTTGAAGGTTCCTCCAGCCCTGAATGTGAGAGATTTCGTACTGGTACTCTTGTAGTTTGACAGCTAGTCTCACTAATCTAGCTGAGCCTTTACCCGCACCACCAGGTGACAAGATCTTGACTAAAGGTTTATGGTCTGTCTTAAGTATGAATCTTGTGCCCCAAAGATAGGTGTCGAAGTACTGAACACCCCATGCAGCTGCGAGTGCCTCTCGCTCAATCACAGAGTAGTTCTGTTCAGAAGAAGTGAGTGTACGGGAAGCAAAAGCAACAGTTTTTTCCCCTTCGGGATACATTTGTAGAAGCACAACCCCTAAACCTGTGGCACTGGCATCAACCATGATAACTGAGGTGCGTTTAGTGTCGAAAGGTGCAAATACATTCGCTTCACAAATCTCTTTTTTGATGAGGTCAAAACAAGTGGATTGCTGTTCTCCCCACACAAATTTTACACCTTTTTTAAGTAGTTGTCTTAAAATCAAAGTTTTATCAGAGAAGTTCTTTACAAATTTGGAGTAGTATTCTATTAACCCCATGAAGGACCTTAATTGATCCTTATCAGATGGACTGGGAGCAAATTGAATGGCTGCCAAAAGATTTTTGTTTGGTTTTATTCTGGATGCCGAGATTTCATGTTCTAGGTACTCAATCTGTTCAACTAGAAAGGAACATTTGTCTTTGCGAATGGTAAGACCAGCTTCAGCAATCCTTTGTAGAACAGACTTAAGCACCTGGTTATGATCGGTAATGGAATCACCAAAGGCAAGGATGTCATCCTGGAAAAATACAGCCTTATCTATGCCCTTAAACAGTTCGGTGACCATTCGCTGAAAAACGCTGGCTGCCGAGATTAACCCAAACGGCAAGCGTGTGAACTGAAAAGTACCTTCAGTTGTTATAAAAGCTGTGAGGTGTTTTGAGCTGTCATGTAGTCTTATCTGGTGGTATGCGTTTTTGAGATCGAGCTTTGAGAAAAACTTTGCTCCCTTTAATGTAGACACTAACTCACCGATGTTAGGTAGAGGAAAAGTACCTGCAACCACACATTTGTTTAAAGATCTTAAGTCCACACAGAACCTAATCTTGCCATCCGATTTTTTCGTGATTACAACTGGAAAAATCCAATTGGACGCCTCGACAGGTTCAAACACGCCACCTTGCAGCATTTCATTAATGAGAGACTTGACTTCGTCTCTAACAACTAAGGGAACTCTCCTAAGTTTGTGTTGGACTGGTAATACGTCTTTTTTTAAATGATTTTATGAGCATAGCCTTTGAGTTCATCCAACTCATTCCTGAATACCATATTCGCTTCCTGAAGTATATCATCAATGGTTACATCCTCAACGACCATAACCTGTAAGGGCGCCCTAGGGTTAACAATGATATGGAGATCGTATTGATGGATCCAACCTAAGATGGGAGGTCCATCAACAGCAACGTAGATCTTCCCTCTGGTAGACCTGTTGGCAAAAACAATATCCGCTTAAAAAAAACCTAGTAGGTCTATAGAATCTCCTTGAAATCCTGCCGGAGAAATGTCACTGTGTTGCAAATCTTTTTCACCCCACTCGTTATCTAACATAGATTTGGGTATTATGGTATACCTTGACCCCGTGTCAACCATGAGTGATACTTTTTGACCATCAATTAGGAATAGCGCTTTGGGTCTAGTCTCTCGTTTTGAGTTTTGCATAACAACATTACAATCATTAACCACTAACAGTCTCTTTCTCTCTCTCTTGGAATCTAAGCTAGATTCTTCTATAACTGCTACTTTGGTACGAGGTTTTGTTTTGCACATTTTTGAGACATGGCCAAGGCGGCCACACTTTAGGCACTCTTTATTGGAAGCAAAACAAAACTTTGACTTGGATGTGTGCCCATTGCTACCACATCTTGAACAAAATTTGTTCGGACCTCTAGCAAAATTACTTCTTCTGTTGAAGGGTCTATTTCTATTTCTAAGTAAGGCTACAGAATCGTCATCACCCTGATCACACCCTTCGCACATGTTTTTCTCTGAGATCTCAGACACATCTTGCTGACAACTATTTTTCTGTAACTCCTTCATACATGTCTCTGACTGTTCAATTACTTTGGCTAGATCAATAGCCACTTTTAATGTGGGATTCTTCACTGCCCACAGTCTCTCTTGGATTTTTCTATTGTTACACTGAACAATTAGCTGGTCTCTAATTAATTCGTCCGTCATTGTTCCAAACTAGCATTTCACAGAAAGTTCCTGCAGTCTCGTGACAAATTAGTCTATAGATTCTTCAGTGCGCTGTCGGTGGGTGTAGAACTTATTGAGGTTCATCACTAAATTCTCTTCCTTAGCATACCTTGCTTCAAGTCTACATATAGCCTCCTTATATTTGTCAGGCATAGGTTGACCATTAGCTTGTAAAGCTTGTGAAAGAAACCTGAACACACATTGGCCTTCTTTCCCCAATGCGCTGAGAAGTAATGCTTTTTTGCGTTTTTCAGAGAATTCTTGGCCATCTAGGGCATCCAGATAGTTGTCGAAAATCACTATCCAGTCTTCCCACAGTATGGAAGGAGTGCCAGGTTCATTAAGAAATTGAGGTGGTAAGACTACAGAAATGTGCTGTGCAGACATGACCAGAAAAATAAAAGGGGTATAAAGGAAGTGCTATGTAATTCAATTTACACAGAATGGAGAGACAAGGCTCAACGTTGCTAATATAGTTACAACCCACTGAAAGGTGTGCAAATCACCGTAGAATATGCACCTGTGAGAAATACCGGAGTCCTGCAGTGAGTAGTTTGTCAACAGCTGATAGAAAAATGACTGTGTTGTATCAGAAGAAAATGCGCAGAGGAAATACCTTCGTAAGAATTGAAGAGTTTTGACACGCTTCAGGTGTGCGTGTCACCGATGTGCTTAAGCGATGTGCGGGTCACCGATACATTAGCCAGGTGGTAGCTGAGTGCGGCACGCTAGCTGTTAGGAAAGATACTTGAAGGCTGTAGCGATAACTTGTTCGTTTTCCGTTTTAAAAATGTCCGATGGACGTTGTGTGCTTACGTACTTCTCTGTAGGCCTCTCAATTGTTAATATGTAGAGATTATGCACCCTAAGATGGCCGCCTGACGTTACGCGATGACGCGCAAGCCAACAACTGCAATGCTGACTGGCGGCTTTCTTGTAAGTGTTTCTATGCGTGACGAATATGCCCATGAGCTAACGCAGCCTAGCAACGGACTCACGGTTTTCTGAAGTGACGTCAGGGCGCTTTCTCCAACACGTTTTTTCTGCCAAAACTGGAAACTTGACCGCGGGATGACCTCAGTTTACGGGATCGCAATGGGTTCTTATCCCGAAGTGTTCCTCGAAGCTGTTTTCTTGACAAGCTGGACTCAGGATATGACTCAGGATCGTTGTCCACAGCTCGTCTTCACCGGTCTGGTCAGCGCTGCTGCAGGAAATCGTCGCCAAAATTGTCATAAATGAAGAATGCAGCCTGGAGACTTATCAAGGTAGGAAATGTAGATTTATTGGCAGGAACAGCTGAGCGAACACTTCATCTGCTGACCAGACGAACAACTGACAAACTAGGGATCTACAAACTGTAACGTGCTAGAATATTCACAGGTATTCTGGAAGGGAAGGAAAAGGAAGGGACACAAAGAAAGGCTTAATGATGACAAGGAGCCATGTTGAGGGAAGAGGAAATATACAACATCACCCCTTTCTTTGAAAATAAATTTTACCCACCTCTGATGCAATTCTCTACTTTGGTAAACAATATTGTTATGTCTCCATCTTTATAAGTGGAAGCCTAGGCATGCAAACTTCTCAAAGACCTAGAGTCAGACATTTAAATCTCCTTTTTTATGCCCTTTTCTTACTGTGATAACAGTGTATAATAAACTATCATTCACTGGTAGCATAGTAGAATAATTGCTGTATGCGTAAAACAGCAGCCTGAGGCAGGCAGTGCCACAGTGTAATGGCTGGCGCAGGCCAATGAATGCGCCTACAACAGCCATCAGGCAGATTGGCAAGGGATTTCCAAAGTTACAGTCCTGGCCTCAAGGGCCTGCCACACAGCAGTGCCTCCTTCTTTATGTAACACTGCAGCCTCACTGCTAAAGATAGACCAGGAACTTTATGCTTCAGCCCTGCAGTATCCCAGGCTACACACAATCAGCCTATCATCCCACCCTTTACCAACTGTTATGTATGTAGTATTTTTACATGGCGAACCTAGCCATATTTCAGTTTCTGAATGTCATAACGTCTTGCTATGACATCACAACAGTTGATAAAACTGGCTATCAACTGTTGTGATGTCATAAATGGGTACACACAGGACCATAAGCAGAATAGGGGGCACCGACCACCCACTAAGCCGCCTCATGACAGGGTACACCACCCACCACGGCACCGGGATTAAAATACGATGCCGACACATACATTAGAAACAAGCAAAATACTAAGCATGTGCCATCATGAACAACCAAGAATGTCTTGTAATACCACCAGTGAGCGAAGTCTCACTCGAGTTGACTGAAGAAGCCAGCATGTGAAGCACCTCGGGCGGCTGCACTAAGGACAAGTTAGTAGAAACTCGAAACAGTACCTCCATAATCCACATGAAAATTGAAGACCTCACTTTGATCTAACGGCGTCACCGGTCACATCTTGGAAGCTGTAAACTTTATTGAAAACGTGTTGCGAGTAAAAGCAATTCGGTTGGCAATAACGAGCAGCACTGCAGGATGCAGTATACACTGAACACTTCAAGATTTATGTGCTCCGGTGCAACTTCCAAGCACAAGATGGCGGCACTTTAACACGGCCGCGCCGGATGGCTTGCGGTAAAGGCGTGCTGCCCAACGTTGTACAGCAACAGGCTGTGGCGCGAAGAAGAATAACGTCACAGAGAACCCGTGGAAGGCAGCAGGAGGCAGGTAGGGGTGCGCGTGCTGACAATGACTCGTGCCTTCGTTTTTTAAAAAGAACAAAATGGATCAACTGGCACTGCTGGCAGAAAGGCTCAAGGGGCCCAAACAATAAGAGATGAAAACTGCCTCACCTCACACATAGTGGTTCGCAACAAAGAGAAGACAAACCTCTTCAGTAGAGCCAGTTAGAGTACACAGGCAGCTTCAATAGATGGCAGTCGCTTAAGTATGCTGTCAAACACAGTCAACGAAGCACTTTAAACACTGCCAGTCCTTGTTGTCCAAGTAGAGCTCTTGCAAACTGAAGACTTTTGAACCGTAGGTTGGCACAAGTAGCGCAGGCACACAGAGAATAGCCAGCAGCAAAACAGTTCATTCCAAGTAAACTGACTCACCAGCAGTAGAGGTTGTCCTTTAGGTATGTGCCAGAGCATGTTGCAATTGATAGCAGTCGCTTAAGTACGCTGTCAGACATGGACAATGAAGCATTTTAAACACTGCCAGACTTTCTATAAAGAGCTTGCTCACAAACCAGACTCTGTTGATGTCGAGTTCACACCGTGGTAGACAGATGTCTGAAGGTCTGCCGGTCTTGAAAGTAAACTGGTTAGCAGTCAGTTCTTAGCGAGTTGAAAGTTAAGCGTCTTAAGAATAAACTGGAACAGTCACATATAAGACCACACCGCTCCTGTGTGGCCTCGGACACGGTAACACGTGGCGTCTGCTTGAGTTTATGAACATAGAAGAGTGCTACTACTCACAACAGGATGGCAGGGACTTCCACAGTAGGTTGTTTTAAAACCAGAAGAGCAAGGTTAAACGCCCACGGCTGCAGGCTGTCCAGGTAGTAAAGGACACTGGTGGGGCTAAAGAGGGCGTTTCCTTGAGGTTTCACTTGTCAAATTGTCAAAGTCTTGTGAAGGATCCTTACTTCATTAGTTCCTTTAAAAGTTTCAATGTTTAAAGAAGAGTCCTTAGTTCCTTTAAACACAGTCTTTTTCCTTGACGCATAGGTTCCTTAAAATCGTTGCCAAAATGTTGTAAATGGATGATACATAAGCCGGGAGTATAAACAGGATATCTTTATTGTAGCTTGGTTCCAGGATAGATGAGTAGAAGGATATCAGAAGATGAAGCGTAGCCGCACAATGGTGCAGCCTCCCTGCTCCTCAGCCTGCATTCACCAACTGACGCTCCACACACACACAGGCACCCAAACATTCTATGAGGTCCTCACACATTCCAGCTGAGCAGTAGGGAAGAGACAAGAACTAGTTTATGACAGGGCGCTCCCATCAATGTTATATAATTGAAGTCATTCAACTGAACCAAGGACAGATGTGGACATAAAGTAGTCACACTAATTGTAACAGCAAGAATTGTGTCTACTTATCATCTCCCCCTGTAACCTGCAATATAAGGGCATGACCACTAGACCTTTAAAACAAGAGCGAGAGAACATTGCAGTAACATCCGCTGCAAATACAGCACCACGAACATTTCTGCCCACTTTCTGTAATTCCAGCCATACCCCTGATGACCTTAGGGCGTTTATATAGGAGGCTAAAAATCAGTGGAGTAGTTCGACACTATTCAGAAGAAAGCAGCAATGGGTGTTCTGTCTCTCTACCAATACTCAGGGACTAAATGATGACATACCATGGTGTGAGGTGTAACCACATGTAATGTTGGATCTCTCCCACAGATATACTGTTACGTCCGAAGAACCAACTCACTCAAGAGAGATTTTCCAAATGGGTACTCCCTCTATAACACCCTATATGTTAGTGAGGCTATTCATAAACCTATATACCATTGGGAGAATTGCTTTACTAACCTATTTCTGGGTTTCCTCATGTTGGTTTATGAATGTCCATCATCATTAAATGTGATTCTAGCATACACATAAATAACTATTTTTCTTGGCTGTCCATGGCTTTTGCATTTTAGTTTGTGAAAGCCCACACTTTGCATACAGTTGCACTGCCACCTGATTGGCCATCAATGATGAGGCCTTTCCCTCCTTTCATTGCCTCAATTCATAAAAGTGATTATACCTTTCTTTACACACCTTCTGCATTCACTCCATTGTTCTCTCCTTCCTCCCTTCCTCTCTCTTCATACTTATTGACGCCTTCTCACAACACGTGCACTACCGCGTATACGGCAATTGGAGCAGTTTTCAACTGTGTTTTCTGCTTGTACATGACACCCCCAACATTCCGGCTGTTTTCGGACCTTGCCGTCTGTTCACCACACATGAGTCTTTGCGCATGCTTGCACCTGGCCTTAGTTTAATTCAAGGACCTCCCCCAGGCATGCTATTTGTCTTCTTCAGCGACGCCCTTTAACTATATGATGGCTCACACCAGGCTTACGATCATCAGCAACTGGGGACAATTACGAGAGCAATCGCCAGCATAAATACCTTGTACTTTCCCCTATCATTCCCGTCAAAGGCGAGCAGAAGAGGGGTAGGTCTCTGGTGCTCTCCACGCAAGACCACATGAGTAGATTTCCACCTTGCATTTTGAGCATGAATCACTTCTCTGTATTACCGGAGGTTCTCTCATGTTCCCTTTTTGATATCCTTTGCTGTTTCTTTCAGTCTCTCAGAAGCAGCACACAATCCTCTGCTTCTGATCTAAGGGGCTTTACATATTGATTCAACAGGGTAAGATCCCTACTCTATACCTATTGGAACATCTCTACCCTGTGCTTATCAATGTTTTATGTTGTACATCTTTAATACATTATGTTTTAAAAGATTTTTACACGTGTGGTCACTTGCCTGCTGTATATATGATCACTTATCACTTAAATCCTACAACTCTGAAGCATATTGTGTCTACCATGAGGAGACTCGAGTAAACCATTTGAAACACTAAGTAGCATCTACCTACATATGTTTTGAACCTGTATTTATAATGTCTTTCAACTCTTTCTATTTAGGTTGGACAATACTATACTGAGGTAATTACCTTTCAGGGGAGTACCTGGCATTACACATCCCTCTCTAGGTGTAGAGTAGGGATCTTTCTGGTCCTGAAGAAACGCCAGGGATCCGCAGGAACGAGAGGCATGAAACATGTCAACCTCACATATACATTAAGGCTATCATGATTCATTGAGCCCTCATGATAGCCCCCTTTCCATTTGTTTTATCTCTGCCTAGGGAACTATCATATTAAAACGAATTAGGTATTACTTAGACCGTTTTCATTAATTTGGCACTTTATTTGTACTCACTCCATCCTAGATATTCCGTATCCTCACACACCCTCTTCATTACAGTAGAATACCAAAATGATCCCTGACAAAGACCCCTCTTGCAGGGCCCGTAGGGTATTGCAGTGCCGGCCCGATGAGGAGCACACCGTATGACGAAGCATGACATCCATTTGTAATAGGTGAGGGCCCCAGATAAAAATCATAAGGATTCCCTTGGATTATTCACTTCCAACCTAGTTTTCCTCCCTTTTCCTCCGTAGGAACAATACCTTCTTGATTTATTGCAAATGTACCATGCCCATTCAGCAGGAGAGTAGTAAGGAGTATCTAGCCAGTGGTGCATTTTGAGCCACTGATGTAGTAGTGCACTGTCATTAAAGCCAGCACATATTCTGTTGAAATGGTCACTAAATTTGCATAGGCATTTTCATGTAAAACTATGCAGTGCACAAACAATTATGTGTGGAAATCTGGTATCAGTGAATATTTATCATTTATGCCTTACCAAATCTACCCATCACTAAGTGACTTAATTTGTTTTGATCTTATTAAAATATTTGTTTCCATCGCACTTCAGAATTTAAGAAACATTTACTTCATTTGTTCTTTACTAATTGTTGATATATTTTGAGATATATGTATAGTTCATATTCAGGTATTTATGTTGTTGTCAAAAAACTGACAGGGCCTGGTTCACAAAGGGCCTCCACACTCGTGGCAGAGACCCCATAGTCATGGCAGGGACCCCGCAATCGTGGCTGGGGTCGTGCACTTAAGGTGGAGGCCCCACACTGCGGTTACTCATTGTAGAGGTCCTGCCCCAAGTGTGAGGCCCCTGCAATGAGTCCGGGCCCCCTGCCATGACTGAGGAGCCTCTGCCACAAGTGTGGAGACCGTTTGTGAATTAGGCCCACAGCCTACAGCTTTCCCTTTCATTTCCTGTATCCAACCAAGATTGTCGCCTAGGTCATTTTAACAAAATCCTCTCACTTTCCAGTCTGAGAAATAAAAAAAACCACCAGTTTCCAAATAATCAGCAATTTGTGAGAAGACATAGCTGACATTTGACCTATGTCTTTGAATTCACAGCAAATGTAGATAAACACAAAATGTAAAGGCATCTTTATTGTACAATCATCTTTGAAACTCTTTCTTGGTTATTTCTGGAGCTGCAGCCCAGCCTATGGTTCACTATAGCTATTTATTCAAATAAAGTGTTATTGTTCCTTTGCCTAGTCTTGTTCTAGCATCTCCACACAACATTAGGATAAAGTGGGATGAATAAATAGTCCTGTAGTGGGATAGTGCTTAGGTGTTGAGGCAATATTACATTTATTTTCCATATGCTCTGATTTGCTGATAAAATGCTAAATTTGCTCACACGAGCGTGAGTCTGCAGATTTCATATGCAAAAATAGTTTATGAAGACCCTCAATTTTGGGGTGAGCTAGAAGATGTTCCTGTTCTGCTAGAGATGGTGTCCATTACTCTCCCTATTTTGCTGTCCACTTAGGACTTTAGAATCATGTCTGATTTTTGCATTTTCTGTATAACCTTTCATTGAGAGCCTTCATGGCATTGATGGCATTGACTCTGTATCACTACATTTTTAAATATTGTAATAAAACCCTTTAACTTTCATTTGATCTAGAACTCAGTTATTGAGTGGGCCCATTTACTTAATGTATTGTATTTATGATTTTGGATGGTTTGGTAGGTGCCTTAACACATTGCATCATGAGTTTGGGGCTTGCCACTGTCCCTGATCCAATAAATGTGGGAACGTTGATTGAGGTAAATTTTGGGTAATCTAACATTTTGAGGTACTCCTTGCTCCCACAGTTTTGGTAGCAGAGGATGGTTGCATGTTAAAGAGCACCTCCTTTCTGCTTTTCAAATTCTCTTTTTACCCAGGCCATAGTTATAGTGGATTTTCTGGTGTGGATGATCCTGGTGGATTTTACCTAGAACCTGACCTGCCATGCTGTTCCTGAACAATTTGAATTGTAAGTATGAATAGGGTGGAATATTTCTGGTGATTGTGAGTGCTTTTGGTGTGCAGTTGAGGTTCCAAGTCTTGTGCTAAGAAATGGATTGTTGTGCTGTGTGCAAGGTTTTTGGTTATGCAATGTTGATTCAGGGTTCAATTGGTGGTTTGATTACTGTTGGTTTGATGTACTAATTTTATTTGTGATTTGTGTTTAAAAGATTATTTTTATTATGAGTTTGTTTGATTACAGGATTCATCACAATCCAAAACCTCAATATATTGTGGTTTTACTAGTCTGCATAAGGTAGATTGTGTTGTGTGGCACCCTATGCACGCAGATACGGTTTTCTGACTTACAAAAAGATTTCCTTTCTAGGAGTTTGTGTGTCTAATATGGGTTGGTGTCCCTTGTTACTAAGTGCACATGAGTAAGTACGTTAATTGAAGGTGGACTGCCATTGGACAGGGGTCTGCTTAGTTTGAATTGTGTTTTACCAGTGCTGCAAAGGTGCTCCTCTTGTTTCTGTTGTTTATGAGATTTACCTTATTCTAACATTGATTTTCCTCCTATTTAGGTTTAGCAAACAAAGTTTATTTTGTATGAATTCATTGACAAGGATTTCTCATTCAAGGTAAATGTTACACTGTGATTGGCTAGACAGCCACGGAGCCTCACTGGGATTGTTGAGAAATCACCACAAAGCTGAGCTGTTTTTTGCTGCTTGCTGACACAGACGTGCTGTGATTGGTTGACCTTTGGCAGAGCCGCTCTGGCATTGTTTGTGGTTCACTTGCTTATTCTGTTCTATTTGGATTGTTTTGAGCAAAAATAAAGCCTAAAGCCCCTAGCATCCCTTCTATTGAGGGTCAAAAAGTACTGCTGAGGGGCCCACCTGCCTATCAGATGATGACCAACATCGGGTTCTAACTTGTACCTGGATTTCTGAATTTCATGAGTATACAACTTCCGACAAAGACTTACAGTTTCCTTTAGAGGGTATCTTTAAAAAGTGAAAGCTAGATTTCCTGAGACACACTATGAATGATAGAAAGTTGTTACCTAGACCTATACAGTTAAAAGCAGTAAACAAATGGGAGCGGTTGGTTACAGAGGCAGAGAGAAAGAGAAGGAAGATATTTTTTTTAAATGAGCTTTTAATTCCAGACATCATTCTTATACAGATGGAATACATAGACGGGGACCTGGTCTTGCTGCAGTACCAGATATGAGTGCAACGGAAGACAGGGTTGGGGTTGAATCGCAGGGACCAACTATGTCTGTGGCTGTGAGCACAACAGCGAGTGCCCCAACTGAGATTGCAATGACAGCATTACCAAATACTGGTGGAGATACTAGAGCTGTTTCTTTAGTTCCAGTTGAGCAGCTTGTTACTACTGCTTCGATTGAAGAACTTCCCAAGGTGAGAGTTATTAATGTTGGGCTTTTAAAAAGTGAATTTGGGGAAATTCCTACAAGGAACAATTATCTTCAAATTACAAAATGGATCTGACTAGTGATGGCATGAAATAATTAAACTTACTAACCTTAAGAGCTCACATTATGGATTTAGTAGGAAAAAAACTAGAGAAGGGATTGACTAAAAATAATATAGAGAAAGGTGGAATAGAGGAATTACTAATAAAAAGAAAGTTTCAAAGACAGGGAAGAAGGCAAAGGGGTCCAATAGTGATTCATAAATTGGGACAGTTTCAGAATTTGCACTAAGAGAAGTATATGGAGGGCATTATGTGCATGTACCCTGCAGAAAAGGTGATCCTTGCGCTTTTATGACACATTTTCCAACAAGAGGAACTTGAAAAGTGATACAAGGAGCTTCATAGGTTGACTACTACTTCGAAAATGCTCTGGACTGATTTGAATTAATTGTTTAAGATTGCTGTTCCTAGTAATTTGTGGCCTGGATGTATGGTTGCTGTTGAGTGGGTGACTGAAAACCAGCAAGGTTTGTGATTAATAATGCTCCTTCTGATGTGGTTGCTGACCAGTACAAGGAGAGGACAATGAAGAAGTTGCTGGGAATTGTTGGCCTCTGGTGTCAGTCGATTACAAACTATTTCCTGATTGCAAAGCAATCTTTAGTAAGGCTGGCCCATGGTGATATCAAAGATCTGGTACCACTAGATAAACAAAGTCTAGTAGCCTTCCGGGTGTCAAGAGAAAGTTTATGTAATGCATATGCTCTTAGAATGCCTAAATATAATTTGGAATTTTACCTTTTCTGTCATAAGAAGGGCAGATGTGCATTTGCAATTTTAAAGCAAAAGCTGAATCATGAGCCAATTGTATCGTTGTATCGTGTTGCTGTGAGTCTTCTTGGTTGTTTAAAATAGTTTGTATTGCAATTGTACAAAGTGAAGAGATTTTGATGAGACATACATTGATTGTGTATGGTCCGCACTTTGATGAGATTTTGTTGACTCATACAAAAACTCAGCATATGACAAACAGTTGATTTACAAGATATAAACAAGTCATACTGGCAGCTGGAAACATCTCAATCAGAAAATGTAATTTTTGAACCATGAAACGTTGTTTCCTATTTTAGACATGAGCTTTGAAGACAAAAATAAGAGTAATGTTGATGATGATAATGAACTAGAACATGACTGCAACAGTGTTACAGAATTAGGCATTAAACTAAGACCAGATATTAAGGAGATTCCTCTTGAAATGGCTGATCTGACTTTGTATGTTGACGGTTACTGTTTACGAGATCTCTATGGAGCATTGAAGGCTGCAAAGGAAGTATGTTCCATTTCTAAAATCCTTGAACTATCATATCTGCCAAATGAAACTTCAGTACAAGTGTTAGAGATGGTTGCATTGGCATGGGCTTGTTGCCTATGAGAAAATTTGAACGTGCCAATTTATACAGTCAGCCAGTATGGTTTTTGAATGGTCCATGATTTTGGACAACTGTGGTCACAAAGGGGATTCATGACATCTTCTGGAGCCCCATCAGGAACAGTCTCTATATACTTGATTAATTCAAAGTAATACAAAAGCCAAAAGAGGTTGTTGTACTTAAGTGCGCTACCCATTAGTCTGGAAAAGATATGGTCACTTTTGAAAATAAATATACTGATCATGTGGCAAGATATTGTGTTCTTGAGAATGAAACAGTAAGTCAAAGATCTGAACAAGATGAAGTAAAAGTAAATTATGTAGTAAACACAGATGTGAATTTTTTCTTGTTAAATCCAGTTCCGACTTTTTAAGTGAACTGAGACCTCTACAATAGGAGGCTTCAGAAGATCAGAAAAGAAAATGGAAAATGTTGGTTATAAGAAACATTATCAGTATCTATACATCACTCCTGAATATAAATATGTTTTGCCTGACTCAAAGTTACATCCTGTAGCCAGGTACTTGCACAACCAAGAACATTCAGAGAGAGATTCCATGGTGAGGATTTTACTAAGTATGTGTCAAATACAAAATTTAGAAATGTTGCAGAGGATTTTGATAGTCATAGTTAGACATGGCAAAATAATAATCAAGAACATACAACTAGTGTTCTTATAAGTCACATTGGCAAATCAATGGGCCCATTCACAAGATTCCAAGCAGATTTTGTTGAAATGTCAGTTTACAATGGCCTTAAATAAATTGTCGTGTTTGTCTACCTGCTTTCGAAACGGGTTGAGGCCTATCCCACCCGGAGATCAGACAGACTAACAGTTGCCAATGTTTGTTGAGAGAATTAATACTAAGATTTGACTTGCCAACTTCCATAGAAATAGATCGTGGCTCAAATTTAAAAAATGAGATTTTCCAATCAATTTATACAGCTCTTCAAATTGATCAAAGGTTCCATTGTAGTTATCGTCCTCAATCTTCTGAAGTGGTTGAGAGAATGAATGGGGCCATATAAAAGAAACTGGACAAAGTATGTTCTTCCACTGATTTGAAATGGCCAGATGCTCGTCCTCTTGTTTTGATAAGCTTCATAAGTACTCTTTACAAAAAGACTGGTCTCTTGCCTCATAAAGTACTAATGTGCAGAGCAATGGGACTAGCGTATACCCCTTCAGCTACACTTGTTTCAATCACTGATTGCATAGTTCTAGATTACCGCAAAGGTTTGACTGATCATCAGGTGAATTTGGCAACAGAACAGGCAAAAGAAATTTAAAGTCAGTCATTAAACCCAGGTGACTGGGTGGTTGTCAGAACATTTATTCAGAAGAACTGACTAGAAGAAAGGTGGAGTTGCCCTTATCAAGTTATACCAGTGACTAGCACTGCTGTGAAATGTGCTGTAATTTCACAGTGGATCCACGCCACTCACATGCAAAGAGTGACGGTGGTGGATGAAGAAGGGGAGAAAACAACCACTGATTCACAGAGTCAAGTCAAGTATGCTCTGTGAATCCAGAGGGGGGTGAAAGACAAAAACAACTTGAAAGTGAAACTGGTGAAGACAGCAAAGTTATAGAAGCTGTCATGAAAACGAAGGTACCAGCAGTGGTGTCCCGTGAGTCACAGTGAAGAGCTGTTATAATGTCAAAGTCAAAGGCATATGTGGCAGCAAGAAAAAGTAGTCTCTAATCCAAATAGTGAAATACTTCAGTTGAAAATTCGAGTCACAAGAACCTCCAGAGGAAGAGAACAGTTAACAGTCAATCGTGCTACTAATGCTGACCAGAGTTCATGTCCATCAGTAAGTGGAGAAATTTCAGCAGTAGTCACAAGTGAAGAGCAAAAAAGGCTGAAACAACCAAGACACTGAGAACAACCTGTAAAAGAAAGCACTGGCAGAATGAGAGACTGTAGGAAAGTGCCTCTTTTTGCATGGTTAGCCCCCACTTTTTGCATGATCCCTGATGTGATTTCAAACCTGCTAACCAGGGCCCTAGTGCCAGATCTCCTTCCCAAAACACTGTACCATGATTGGCACAACTTCAGCTATCCCTGTAGGTCCCTAACAGATGGTACCCCTGGTACCTAGGGCATAGGTACTAAAGAGAGTCCTCTGGGCTGCAGCACTGGTTGTGCCATCCCAGGCCCCCTCACAAAGCCTATGCACTCTGCCATTGCAGGCTGCTTGTCTTGGTGCAGAAAAATCTGAAGAGTCAACATGGCACGATATAGGTAAGTTATTCCCACTGCAAGCCTTTAGCCCTAAGGCAGGGTGCACTATATCCTATGTGTGGGCATTTCAGCATGAGCAGATATCCCTCTACAATTACCTGTCTATTATGTTATGTGTGAACAGGGAAGCCATAAAGAGTACATGGTATGGATACTTGTCAACACGGTTTCCCAGCTTCATGGTGGCTTATCTGATTTCTAAGATGTTTGGTATCAAACATCTTGTCTCAATAAATCCTCACTGATGCCAGTGTTGGATTTATTAATACATTCACACAAGAGACCCTTTTAAAGGGTCCCCTGAAACTTAATGAAACACTAGTGGGGTCTCTGGCCAGTTATCACCAGCCTGCCACCACCAGACAAGTTTCTGACCTCATGGGGTGAGAGCCAGAGCTCTCAGAGGACAGAAACAATACGTGCTCTGGGTG
Organism: Calotriton arnoldi; assembly: GCA_963921515.1. Classification (NCBI taxonomy): domain Eukaryota; kingdom Metazoa; phylum Chordata; class Amphibia; order Caudata; family Salamandridae; genus Calotriton; species Calotriton arnoldi. The sequence continues at coordinate 145,383 of CAWUFW010001273.1, forward strand.
GGGTATTTTGCACCTCCTCTAGAACAGGATGGTCTCCCGGGGTGGGAAGCTTCAAAGGCATTGCCGCCTTTGAAATCCAACCCAGGAACCCCCAGATAATGGGGGAGGCCAAGCCCCCTTTCCTGCTCCATTTTTGATGGGAGCAAAGGCAGGAAAAATTGTTAGATGAGGAGGAGGGTCACCCCTCAGCCTGCACCACCCCTAGGGCGGGGCAGGCGAGGTGAACTCCTCTCTTGAAATTCTACCATCTTGAGATGGTGAGAAAACCTCCAATCAGGGCTAGGGAAGTGCCTCTTACCACAGGAAGGGGTCACTAGGTTGTGTAGATACCCTAAAGTAGATAGCCTATTGGCTATCACCTGTCTCCCCTTGTAACACTCCTAAATTCAGTATTTATGTGGCTCCTCGAGACTTGAACATCAGATTCATCGGATCAAAGATGACCAGGACAAAGGCGACCTGCTGCATGAGAACGGAAGCCCTGCTGCAGATAAAAAGGCACCATACCCTGTCAGCTGCCCAAGGACGAAAAAATCACTGCCTGCTGAACCTGTAAGGACTCAAAAAACCCTGGAGAAGCTCCCTTGGAGTGAAGGTATCACTACCTTGCACACCACAGACTCAATACCGTGAAGTCCAGTTTGTCGACTTGCTGCTCCCCGACAACCTCAATGCAGCACTGAAGCAAGAAGAAGTACAACAACTCCAGAAGGCCAAATCTGCCACTCCACCAAGTCTGGAGGCACCAAGACCTATCGGAGCTGCGGAGTACCAATGCCCAAAGTACCGGACCACCAATGGTAAAAACCAAAAAGAAGAGTCTACTCCAAACTCCCAAAGCACTAGAAGCAAGCACCCATTGAGGGGCATCGAGACACCTGAGACCCACTTCCTGAGTGGCCCAGCTGTCCTGAGATAGGCTCTCCAAGTTCCCTGCTCCTGACCGCGGGGACACTAAAGACACCCAAAGCCCGGCTGACCTGTTCACTCTGCACTCGGCCCCATCTGCCCCAGCACTGACTAACCAGCATTGCTCCTCTGGTCCCGAGGCCCTTGCGACCTCCTCCCCTCAAGGAGACCCACCAGACTTACCTTTAAGTCCACCTGTGCACCTGAGCGACCCTTGACCTTGCCAGGTAGGTCGCACCCCCGCCACACAGCTCCGCCTGTGTTGTCCTGCCCGCTGCTGCTGCTGGTAAGCTCGCCCCTCTGCTGTTGCCTTGGTGCCCGTTTCGCCTCTGTCTCCCCTCGTGCCCCCACTTGATTGTGTCCATTTTCGCTTCTGTGTCCCCTCGTGCCCCCATCTGATTGTGTCCTCTTTTTGCCTTTTGTCTCCCCTCGCGCCCCCATTTGATTGTGTCCATTTTGCTTCTGTGTCCCCTCGTGCCCCTATTTGCCTTTTGTCTCCCCTCGTGCCCCCATCTGATTGTGCCCTCTTTATCCTTTTGTCTCCCCTCGCGCCCCCATTTGATTGTGCCCATTTTGCTTCTGTTTCCCCTCGTGCCCCCATCTGATTGTGCCCTCTTTTTGCCTTTTGTCTCCCCTCGCGCCCCCATTTGATTGTGTCCATTTTGCTTCTGTGTCCCCTCGTGCCCCCATTTGATTGTGCCCCTTTTTGCCTTTTGTCTCCCCTCGTGCCCCCATCTGATTGTGCCCTCTTTTTGCCTTTTGTCTCCCCTCGTGCCCCCATTTGATCGTGTCCTCTTTTTGCTTTCTGTGTCCCCTCGTGCCCCCATACTGCTGTGCCCAACTTTGCCTTCTGTACCCCCGCCGCTGTGTCCCCTGCGGCCCCGCCCCCCTGACTGCCCATTTGCTGCCCCTGCCTCCCGCCTCCCAGCTGCTCCTCCCTCCCAGCTCCCCATATATGGCGGCCGCTGCGCGGTGAGGAGAGCGACCCTTGACCTTGCCAGGTAGGTCGCTCCCCCCGCCACACAGCTCCGCCTGTGTTGTCCTGCCCGCTGCTGCTGCTGGTAAGCTCGCCCCTCTGCTGTTGCCTTGGTGCCCGTTTCGCCTCTGTCTCCCCTCGTGCCCCCACTTGATTGTGTCCATTTTCGCTTCTGTGTCCCCTCGTGCCCCCATCTGATTGTGTCCTCTTTTGCCTTTTGTCTCCCCTCGCGCCCCCATTTGATTGTGTCCATTTTGCTTCTGTGTCCCCTCGTGCCCCCATTTGATTGTGCCCTCTTTTTGCCTTTTGTCTCCCCTCGTGCCCCCATCTGATTGTGCCCTCTTTTTGCCTTTTGTCTCCCCTCGTGCCCCCATTTGATTGTGCCCTCTTTTTGCCTTTTGTCTCCCCTCGTGCCCCCATCTGATTGTGCCCTCTTTTTGCCTTTTGTCTCCCCTCGTGCCCCCATTTGATCGTGTCCTCTTTTTGCTTTCTGTGTCCCCTCGTGCCCCCATACTGCTGTGCCCAACTTTGCCTTCTGTACCCCCGCCGCTGCGTCCCCTGCGGCCCCGCCCCCCTGACTGCCCATTTGCTGCCCCTGCCTCCCGCCTCCCAGCTGCTCCTCCCTCCCAGCTCCCCATATATGGCGGCCGCTGCGCGGTGAGGAGAGCGACCCTTGACCTTGCCAGGTAGGTCGCTCCCCCCGCCACACAGCTCCGCCTGTGTTGTCCTGCCCGCTGCTGCTGCTGGTAAGCTCGCCCCTCTGCTGTTGCCTTGGTGCCCGTTTCGCCTCTGTCTCCCCTCGTGCCCCCACTTGATTGTGTCCATTTTCGCTTCTGTGTCCCCTTGTGCCCCCATCTGATTGTGCCCCTTTTTGCCTTTTGTCTCCCCTCGTGCCCCCATCTGATTGTGTCCTCTTTTTGCCTTTTGTCTCCCCTCGCGCCCCCATTTGATTGTGTCCATTTTGCTTCTGTGTCCCCTCGTGCCCCCATCTGATTGTGCCCTCTTTTTGCCTTTTGTCTCCCCTCGCGCCCCCATTTGATTGTGTCCATTTTGCTTCTGTGTCCCCTCGTGCCCCCATTTGATTGTGCCCTCTTTTTGCCTTTTGTCTCCCCTCGTGCCCCCATCTGATTGTGCCCTCTTTTTGTCTTTTGTCTCCCCTCGTGCCCCCATTTGATCGTGTCCTCTTTTTGCTTTCTGTGTCCCCTCGTGCCCCCATACTGCTGTGCCCAACTTTGCCTTCTGTACCCCCGCCGCTGCGTCCCTGCGGCCCCGCCCCCTGACTGCCCATTTGCTGCCCCTGCCTGCCGCCTCCCAGCTGCTCCTCCCTCCCAGCTCCCCATATATGGCGGCCGCTGCGCGGCCGCGCCAAAGGCGCGCCTAAGGCAAGCCCGTCTGCGCCCGTCCGCGCCTGGACCGCGCCCAGCGCCAGAACCCCTGGGCCGCGCGCCCCCCGCTCCAGCCTCGAGGACCGACGCCGTTACGATGCCACCACACTCCACGCTCTCAACCCCGGACGGAGACACAACTGCTTCAAGGCCGCCCCGAAACGCAAACATTGCCCCTTCACCTGCCGGAACTGCAGCTACACCAGCCTCAGAGCCACCGAAGCGCCCGTCAAGAAGGACCTCAACCACCTCCGATGCATCCTACTGAACACCCGCTCCGCACGCAAACACACCGTCGAGCTCTGGGACCTGCTCGACTCATCATCACCAGACGTCGCCTTCCTGACAGAGACCTGGATGAACGACTCCTCCGCACCCGACATCGCCATAGCCATCCCAGACAGCTATAAGATCACCCGCAGAGACCGCGTCAACGGAGTAGGAGGAGGAATCGCCATCGTCCACAAGAACTCCATCAGGGTCTCGACCAGCACCGACGACGTTCTCTGCACCGCCGAACACATGCACTTCCAGATCCACACGGACCCCAACACCACCCTCAGAGGCACCCTCGTCTACAGACCCCCTGGGCCCCGACCCCAGTTCAGCGACTCCATCGCCGACTTCATCAGCACGCACGCCCTGAATTCTACCGACTACATCCTCCTCGGAGACCTGAACTTTCACCTGGAGAACAACAACGACAGCAACTCCACCACCCTGATCGACAACCTCGCCAACCTCGGACTGAGACAGCTCGTCACAACACCGACACATTCCGCCGGCCACACGCTCGACCCCGTCTTCTCCTCAAGCTCCCACGTCTCCTTCACCCACACCACGGAACTCCTCTGGACCGACCACCGCTGCATCCACTTCACCTTCCAGAAACCCACCACACACCACCGCACCCAACAGATCCCACGCCGCTGCTGGAGCAAAGTCACCGAAGACCAACTACGGGCAAACCTCGCTCTCAGCCCTCCCCCGACCCATCCAACACCGACGACGCTGCCTGCAACCTCAGACGATGGATAGACGACTGCGCCAACACCCTCGCCCCGCTGAAAAAACTCACCTACAGCGACACCACCAAAAGAGCCAGCTGGTTCACCCCGGAACTCCTAGCTTCCAAGCGTACCTGCCGGAAACTTGAGAAGAAATGGCACAGTAATAAGACACCGGACAGCCACGCAGCCCATAAAGACGCCATCCGTAACCACCACCACCTCATCAGGTCCGCCAAGAGAATCTCCTTCAAAGACCGCCTCGACAACAACGCACACAACAGCAAGGAGCTCTTCAACATCGTGAAGGAACTCTCCAACCCCAGCTCCAACACCAACGACATCCCGCCGTCGCAAGCCCTGTGCGATTCCCTCGCCACCTTCTTCCACCGCAAGATCGCCGACATCCACGACAGCTTCAGCACCCAGACAGCCCCCACCAAGATAGATACTCCAGACCCGCCGCACACCATCGACCATGACCCCCTGCCAGCCTGGGCCAGCGTGAACATCGATGACACCATCAAGACCATGGGCACAATACACTCCGGCTCCCCGTCAGACCCTTTCCCGCACCACATCTTCAACAAAGCCAGCAGCTCCATCGCACCCCACCTGTGCAACGTGATCAATCTCTCCTTCGAGACCGCGACCTTCCCAGAGAGCTGGAAACACGCAGAGATCAATGCCCTACTCAAAAAACCCAAGGCGGACCCAAGAGACCTCAAGAACTTCCGGCCCATCTCCCTGCTTCCGTTCCCAGCCAAGGTCATCGAGAAGATCGTCAACAAACAGCTAACCCGATACCTAGAAGAAAACAGCATCCTGGACCCATCCCAATCGGGGTTCCGCAGCAACCACAGCACTGAGACTGCCCTCATCGCCGCCACCCACGACATCAGGACCCTGCTGGACAACGGTGAGACCGCAGCCCTCATCCTGCTGGACCTCTCCGCCGCCTTCGACACTGTCTGCCACCGCACTCTACGCGCACGCCTCCACGACGCAGGGATCCGAGACAAGGCCCTGGAATGGACCACCTCCTTCCTCGATGGCAGAACCCAGAGAGTCCGCCTCCCACATTTCCGATCCGAAGCCTCCGAGATCATCTGCGGCGTACCCCAGGGATCTTCCCTCAGCCCAACACTGTTCAACATCTACATGGCCCCGCTCGCACGCATCGCCAGACAGCACGACCTCAACATCATCTCCTACTCCGACGACACTCAACTGATCCTCTCCCTCACCAAGGACCCCCTCGCCGCCAAAGCCAATCTCCATGAAGGAATGAAGGCCGTCGCCGATTGGATGAAGATCAGCCGACTAAAGCTGAACACGGACAAGACGGAGGTCCTCATCCTAGGGTCCAACCCCTCAGCCTGGGATGACTCCTGGTGGCCAACGATGCTGGGAGCAGCCACGACACCCACCGACCACGCACGCAACCTGGGAGTCATCCTCGACTCAACGCTCTCCATGGCCAAGCAAGTCAACGCAGTCTCCTCCTCCTGCTTCAACACCCTCCGCATGCTTCGCAAGATCTACAGGTGGATCCCGACAGACACAAGAAGAACAGTCACCCAGGCCCTCGTCAGTAGCAGACTTGACTATGGGAACGCCCTCTACGCGGGAGCCCCGGCCAAGCTCATCAAGCGACTGCAACGCATACAAAACGCCTCCGCACGCCTGATCCTCGACGTACCACGCCACAGCCACATCACCCCCCACCTGAGGAACCTGCACTGGCTCCCCGTCGACAGGAGGATCCTCATCCACGCACACAAGGCACTCCACAAAACTGGCCCAGCCTACCTCAACAGACGACTCTTCTTCTACGTCCCCAACCGCCAGCTCCGCTCCGCCGACCTCTCCCTCGCCACCGTCCCTCGCATTCGAAGAACAACCACCGGCGGCAGATCCTTCTCACACCTCGCCGCCAAGACCTGGAACACCCTTCCACTAAGCCTACGACAGACCCAAGACCTGCTGACCTTCAGGAGGCTACTCAAGACCCGGCTGTTCGACCAGTAGCAGCACCCCCCCCCTTCCCTCTCCCCAGCGCCTTGAGACCCTCGCGGGTAAGTAGTGTGCTCTACAAATTCTGTGATTGATTGATTGCAGTGCATTTTCAAGTGGCCCTCTTTGTCTTTGCACACCAGTTTCCAAGACCCTCAACATTCTGCTCCCACCCAATCTGGGACGTTCCTGAACTTCTCTTGCTGGAACTTTGAACCTGGTCTCAACATCGACCTAAAACAAGAAGGTGAAAGTCGTGAAAGCATTGCCTGATATTCTATGCATTTTTCCTCTTTCTCCCTATTGTTTCCTATGGTGCATAATTGTGCACAAAAGTTATATATTTTCAGAACTTTAAAAAATTGTAACTCCGAAAGTACTTACCTTAGAACTGTGTTCCTGGTCTTTAAAAATACATAAAAATCGACATTTATTCTTGAGTGTGTGTCTCATTTATGGCATCTGTGAGTACAGGAAATGCTTAGCATTATCCTCTGCCTATCCGCTCACCCTCACTACCACAAAAGAGTATTAGAAGTATCTGTTTTTGTCTCTGTGTGCCATTTAGTGATCCTCTGGACTCTCTGCACGGTGCACTTCTTTTTAGTACACTATATAGAGAGCCAGCTTCCTACAGAGACTAAATGCAATTAATGAAGATTCTGAAAATATTGAAGTTGACTTAGAGAACAGTGAAAGTGGATCACCGGTTGTAAAAAGACCAACGAGGAAAAACAACGCCACACAAAAATTATGTTTCACTTGAATGGGTGCATATCTAGCATTGGTATCTGAGGAAAAAGAAGACCAGGAAGAGTCAGAACCAGAGATCTACAGTCCAACAGATTGGTGCTAATACTCCTTTGAAAGTGAACCTGAAAGTGAACTTGAAGAAAAAGAACCACCTTAAGAAGGTCTAGGAGACTGTTAAAGACTAAAGCAAACTGAGAATTTTCAAACAAGATCTAGAAGAACCTTTTGAGAGCAGGAACTGAATGAAAAAATGTTTATCTTGATTTTGATTATTGTTTTCAAAGAAATAAGACGAAAAGAAGAAAAGTTTAAAATTGTTTATAAAGAAAATTGTGTTGATTTTTGGAGTTTTAAAATAAAGTTTTGCTGATAGACTCATTAAGAAATGACATATAGCAGATGCTGCAAAAGTATTAATTTTATCCCCTTATAAATTATAATAATCATCTTAGTTGGCCTGTTGTTCTGTCTCCTTTCTACAATGGCACATGATGCTGCAAAGGTTGAATTAACTACCGTACATCATGAAGTAAAACATAATATAAGCTTGGCTAGTGGATTCGATGATAATATTCATTCTAAAATGTTAAATGACAACATTGAAATTATAGATGTTAAAAACTGCTATATGAGTACCTTTCTTCCCTCTTCTGCAGGTAATTGTGCTACCTACTTACATTTGCTGATATGTTATGGTTTATTCTGTAACATGTTCATTAGTGTTTTTAACAAAAAAGTTTGTCCCCTTACTTGTTGATTTCAATATTTCACTATGAGATCTACCTATCTCTGAAGGTGAAGTTCTTAATGAGGGTCCTAAATATGGTAAATTTCTGAACACAATTTAACAAATTAAGCGAGAATATAATGTACTAACCAGGTTTATGTGTGCATTATAAGTAATGAGGAGTGTGTGTTTGTTATAGAATACATTGAAATGAGAGTTAAAATTAGCAAGGTCATCAGGGCCAAGTGTATGTTTCTATAGGAATGGGAGGATCTAGCCTGTCTTGATAGCTTCTGGAGAAATTCTTTCAATGAGCAAGGCATTGACAATGGTGAGTAGGGGCGAGAGACCATCCCCAGAGAGAAAGCTTGGATGAAGGATAAGAGTAAGACATCATTTTCATAAGTAGTTGCTTTGAGAGATTTCAGAATATTGGTGAGATCTGCAAGAGATAGGGCTTTTAAAGATGACCATTAAGGGACTCTACGGTAGGCTTGGGTTGTTGATGTGCTGTATTTTTCACTGATGATGAGGTTGATGGCCTTGCACTCTTCTTTCAAGTGAGGAACAGGTGGGTCGGGCAGGGGGTTGATGCAGTGCTTGCATGTCTTGAAAAGTTTTCATCTATTGTTGGTGACTTCATTGATGGTGTTGGTATAGTACTGTGATTTAGCTGATGTGATGAGCCATATGCACATGTCGTGGAGGGATTTCAATATCATGATGTCCTCAGGAATTCTGTTTTTCTTTCATTTTCTTTCCGGTCTGTAAATGGATCTTTTATTATCATTATTGTCAGCAGTGTGTTTGGAGAGTCAGGATGCCTGTGTCAAATGCTTTTGCTTGCACTTGCATGTATTGGTGCATGAATGTTCATAAGTTTTTCCAAAAAAGCATTGAACTTGTTAAGAATGGCGTTAGTGTCAGACATGTAGTTGAAAGGGTGAGAGATAAGTTCAAGCATTAGGCTGTCTATGGAGAAGACTGTGAAGGATCTGAAGTTTTGATCCTCTCTTTTAGGTTGACTGTGGTTTGTTAGTAGGCAGCTGAGCATGGAGAAGGGCATGCAACATTGGTGGTCCGATCCGATCCAGAAGTTTGAGTGGTTTGTATTGAATTGTTGGTAGTGTTGAGAAGACAATATTGAGGATGTGGCCTTTAGTTGTGTGACATGCTCTATCACATTGAGCATGTAGATGAGGTTGAGAATTTTCTTTGACTTGTGTTGTCTGGGATAATGAAATCACACAAAAGGGTGGTGGGAATGTCAGCTCAAAGAGGTGGCAAAGAGATCTGTGAATTAATCAATTAAATCCCTGTTCTGCCCAGGAGGCCTGCAGATGTGGTGAAAAGTGGTCTGAGTTGGAAAGAGCGGGAAACAGCACATCAGCTGATCAGTGGAGTTGAGTGTTTCTTGCTGTCCCAGGGTGCAGAACCAAGAGGAATTATAGGCGGCAGAGGGTCCTCCTCTTTTCTTATGTGTGCAGTCCACACAATGGAAGCTGAAGCTTGTGGGATGAATGACATATATCATGTAAGAGGAGGAACAGGTGAAGAAGAGGGCATCAAGCTCATGATAGGTGATGCGTTCTGCGATGTTTTGTCTGTTGAGTGCTGCAGAGTAAAAATTAATTAACATGAGCTGAAATGTATGTTCTGTAGTTTGAGGATGTGTGATGAGAGTGACAGTGACAGTGTGTGAGATAGTGAGTGAGACAGTGTGCAATAGTGATCGAGATAGTGTGAGCATGTGAGTAAGACAGTATTTGTATTTGTATTTTAATATATTTATAGAGCGCATCAATCATCCCGAAGGACATCACGGCGCTTAGGACGGAGATTAGTGCAATTCAGGTTGGTCTTAATAGGATCAGTATCTGGGAAACAAAGTGGTTTTCAATTTTTTTCTGAACAGCAGATGATCGTCTGTCATGCGAAAATCAAGGGGTAGGTTGTTCCAAAGGACCGCAGCTGCTTTAGAAAAAGATTGATCACCCATCCTGACCTTAGATGTGCGTTTGACTGACGCGAGAGCTAGGCGACACGATCTAAAATTTTGTGAAGGGACATGGAATTGTAGCTTATCTCGCAAGATGTGTGGTCCTTTTTTATGCAGGGTTTTGTGCGCAAAGCAAAGGAGCTTGAAACTAGCTCTCTGGCGTACAGGTAGCCAGTGTAGTTCCTTCAGGCAGTGAGATGCTGAGCTGTAATTTTTTTTGTTACAGATTAGTTTAGCAGCAGCGTTCTGGACTACCTGGAGTCTAGAAAAGAGATAGTCGGCCATGCCAACATAGAGGGCATTGCCGTAGTCCAGTCTGCTCAGGAGCAGAGCCTGTGTTACCATTTGTCTGCAGTTAGAAGGGATCCAGGGAAAGAGTCGTCTGAGCAGTTTCAGTGTGGCGAAAGCTTTTCCGCATAAAGTGCGTACTTGGTCCTGCATGGAAAGGGTGTCATCAAAGACAATGCCCAAATTCTTTGCCGCTCGCGTGGGTTTTGGGTGAGTGCAAGTGAATGACAGTGAGTGAGACATGGAGTGACTGTTTGGGCCAGATATACAAAACATTTGTGTTGTGGTTGTGCCACTTTTTTGGCATAGCCACGATGCAAAATGTTAGCTGGGATTTAAAAAGGCATGCAAATCAGATTTGCATGGCTTCGTGTGGGATTTTCCCAAAAAGTAATGCAAGGCAGGGCATAGCTCTGCCTCATGTTACTTTGCATCGGGAAGTCGTTCCATGGGTGGACCATGTGCGCCCCCATTCATCCACCAATTTTGATGCAATCCCAGATTTACTAAATGCTACTCCTCCCTGAACCAGGCACAATGGGGAGAAATATCTTTATTTCTCCTCATTATGTCCTCTTTCTATGCATGCTGCATTCTGCAACATGCATACAAAGAGGAAAATGCCTCTAAGGATTTTTTTTGTGCAGGAAGGTATCTGTTCCTGCACAAAAACAACCCTGCCTGTAACACGGGTACCCTTACACCTTGGTGCAAGGATGCCTATGTTGGCGCTAGGCAGCACATAGTGCTCCAGCACTATGAGACAGCATGAATGTGCCATAACTTAACATGTTCACTCAATGCAGCAACTTTGCTTGCTGACCTGAGTTGCGTGAAATGCTAGTAAATCTGCCCCTCAGTATCTGAGACAGTCCATGCAACTTTGCAACAGTGAAAGCTGGTGAGTGAGGCGGTGAGGGCAAGTGAGTAAGACAGTAAATAACAGTGTGTGACAGTGAGTGAGTTAGAAAGACAGAGTGTGAGCATGGATGAGCTTATGAGCATATGTAAGAAATTGGGTTATTGTTTGAGGCAGTGTAAGCTCCATTCAAGCAACAACCACAATACTTGTCAGTATTAACCACAAAAGTAACTAAATTAATCTGTGCTTAACCCTCTGGTAGCTTGGCACAAAAGCAGTGAGGCTTAACCTAAAGTATTTATGCAGCACACAACCAGTAATGAAGTGAAAACTCAACACAAGAAAAATCCAAACCATTTTTTAAAAATAGATTCCATTTTAATTGATAAAATGATACCAAAACGACAAACATTCAATCAGCAGAATTAGAAATGTTCAGTTTAAAAATGTTGATAGCACATAAAGCAGAAAGCGTCATTTGCAGTCATCTGGTCATGTTAGAACGGGGGCAAGTCACGAGTTCAGACAAACCGTGATGGAGTGTGTATCGGATACAGGGACCAGGTTAGCTCAGCTGAAAAAGTCTGTCGCAAAGAGTTCCATTCAAGGTGGAGAAGATCCTGAAGAGGAGGCTGAACATCGTGGAAAGTCATCACTGTAGCGATGAGAAGAGGTTGGGCTTCGTGTACGGTCAGTACCATATCGTGAAGAGCTCCTTGAGCATTGTGGATGCTCGTTGCTGTAGCTTCACATTGGTGGTCGTCACAGGCTGTTGTTCCTTTAAGTGTGAATTGGAAGCCTCTTGTTGCAGATCGTCATTGGTTGTCTCTGGTGGTGTGTTGAGCAGGTCTCACCGGAATTTCACATTGGTGTTCAGCCGAGGCCTGATGCAAATACCCTGTCGTGGGTGCGAGGAGCCCAAACTTCAGGATTTTCACCTTTTCTTCTGTAGGAGTACACTTTGTTGCCAGCCAAGGGTTCAGGACCTGGAGAGACACCTCTTGGGGATCAGGAACTCACTCCAGCAGATCCCAGCAGGGCTCAGGCAGATCCAGTTACAGGTCCAGGAAGGTCCAGTTGCAGTAAGTCAGCTGGACAGTTGCAGGGAGACCTCTGAAGCTTGTTGGGTCACTGTAGCTCACACAGGAGATCAGCCAACTGACCTTTGGAGTCACTCTGGTTGGCCTGGGATGAAGCCAAGCAGGTCCAGTGTTCCTTCTCAGACAGCAAGACAGTCCGTCAAGCAGCAGAGCAGTAATCTAGTAGCAGGGCAGACCTTTTTCTCTAACTTTTACAGGTTAAGGAGTGTTCTAAACAGTGGCTCTGGAGGCGTGAGATAACTCCATGTCCTACCCCCACATTTGGTTCCAGAAAGTTCTTCCCCGGCCCCCTTCAAAGCTCCAAACTGTCTGGGGTGACAAAAGGGAGGGCAGGCCTGGTGTCAGATTCCATTGTCTGTTCAGGAGGCAAAGCCCTTTGAAGTAAAGTGGGGCTGGACACAGCCCCTCCCTAGTCATCCGCCAGGAAAGCCCGTCCTGTCCACACCTAAGCCCCATTGTGTTACTATCTGGAAACAATACACTGACCTCAACAGCAGAGCCATTCACAGTCATGTAATCCAGGAAACTGATAGAAGACACAAATGGTTGGGACAAGAAAATGGCAACTTTCTGAAAGTGTCATTTTCAGAATTCTAACCTAAATCTGACTTTGTCATTAAAGTGGATTTTAAATTACAATCCTTTTGAGTGTAAACAGTATATTTCAACTTGCTCACAATCCAAAGTTAGCACTTATTAAATGTAATATGGTAACCCAGTGCTAGTCAATGGGATAGATTGGCCTTACAGCAGTGAAACACGACTTTAGGAGTTTTCACTGCCAGGACATATAAAACTTAGGCACATGTCCTACTTTTCCAATACAATGCACCCTGCCCTGTCAGCGACTACTAAGTAGTAAAAAGGAAGGTTTAGGCCTGACAAATGTTTATTTTGCTAGGTTGAAATTACACTTTATAAGTGCACAACAGGCTGCAGTGACAGGTCTGAGACATTGTTAGACCTGTTATCCTTGGTGCGGTTCCCCTGTCTTTTTGTCTCTACCGCCTGTATTTTTGACTGTTATGCTGGACTTTGTTTTTGCTGGTTTAGGTGCTGCTCACTGCTAATGTTCAAAGGCTCCCTGTGTAAATTGTAATTCTGATTAGTTATCCATGATTGGCATATTTGATTTACTGGTAAGTCCCAAGTAAAGTGCACTTTGTGTGCCCAGGGCCTGTAAATCACATGCTGCTAGTGGGCCTGCAGCACTTATTGTGCCACCCACATTAGTAGCCCTGTAAACTTGTCTCAGGCCTGCCACTGCAGTGTCTGTGAGTGCAGTTTTAAATGCCCCACTTGCCAGGGTTAATCCTTCCCTTTTTCTACATGTAAGGCACCCCTAAGGTAGGCCCAAGGAAGTCCCATGGGCAGGGTGAAGTGTATGTGAAAGGTAAGACATGTGCTGGTATGTTTTTCATGTCCTGATAGTGAAATACTGCCAATCTCGGTTTTCACTATTGTACGGCCTGTCTCTCCCATAGGTTATCAGTGGAGCTGCCTTATATCATTTTACAATTGTAACTTTCAATTGGAAAGAGATGGAGATTTGGAGTTTGGGCTCCCTGAGCTCAGAATTTAAAAATATGTCTTTAAGTGAAGTTGGTTTTTAAATTGTGTGTTTGAAAATGCCACATTTAGAAAGTGGACATTTTCTTGTTTAACTGTCCCATGCCTCTGCCTGTCTATGGAATGAACGTCTGGTTTAGACTGGCAGCGGCCTGTTTGTGCATTCACTTTAGACAGTCACACAAAGGGAGTTGAGGTCTGCTCTGCATATACTGATGGCCCATACCAGGCGATGGGCCTTCCTGAGCTAGAATGGGAGGAGCTGTCATCTGCACCTGAATAGGGCTGTGCCTGTCTTCTCACAAGGCTGTCTCCACCCCCCTGAAGTGTGCCTGTAGCCAAAACCAGGCAAGGCAGGAACTTGTAAACTACAAAGACTTCCAAGGCCAAAAGTGGTATAAGTATTGGACCTAAACACTTCTGGATCAAGAGGAACCTCTGTCGCGGAGAAGAGCCGAAGAGCTGTGAGGCGGAGTGCTGCCCTTTTGCTGTGTGTTGCTTTGCTGGGTTGGCCTGCAGTTGCTGCCTCTGCTTTGGAGAGGAAAAGGACTAACCCTTTGCTATGTATCCTGCTTGTAAAGTTTCTCCAAGGGCTTGTGTGTGCTTGCTTTTTGTTGAAAGTTTCGGGGCCTTCAAAGACTACACATGCAGCATCCTTGATCTCCATTGCTGGGAGTTCTGACCTGCCTTGTGGTGCCAATTCCAGTTCTGAACCCTTGGAGGTTGTTCCTGCTGCAAAAAGCATCAAGAAGACATCAAAATCGACGCATTGCCCTTCCAGTGCCTGTTTTTCTGGTGAAGCTCTGCCGTGCAGGAGAAATTTCCATGCACCGCTGCCGTGCGGCCGAACAAATCAACGCAGCACCTGTCAGCGGCTGAACAAATCAACGCAGCCCAAGTTCTAGACCTAATTTCCAAAAAATCAATTGAATCACAACCTACAATAATATTATACCAAATTATTTGCTGAGCCCAATTCCTATTGGCTCACAGTAATTAATTACAAACAATTTACTAAAGTGCAACAACCACAAACTTAGGGGCCTATTAGCAATAACCGGCGATAATTATCGCTAAGCGCATTTAGCGCTAGGATAATTATCGCCGGCTATCGCCGGTTTCTATCGCGGAGATAGCGTGCTATCAGCAACGCTTATCTCCAATGCGATAGAAACCCCTGCTGTCGCTGGAAAACAGTGCGATTATCGCTGGAAATCCAGCGATAATCGCACTGTGACCAGCGATAGCTTGCTGATAGGGCAAGGGGATTTAGCCATGTAATCCACCTCCCATTGGATTACATGGCTAAGTCAGGTTTGGACCAGGTGTAAAAAAACAAGCGCTAATAGTGTTTAGCGCTGGTTTCTTTATCGCCTTGCTGGCCTCCCTAATAGGCGATAGCGATGTTAGCGACTATTTCCAGTCGCTGCCAGGTTGGGAACGCCTACTTTGCATGTCATTAGCGATAAATATCGCTGGCATGCAAAGTGGCACCCAACCCGGTCGCTATCGCCTAAAAGCTGTCGCTAACAGCTGTTAGCGACAGCTTGCTAATAGGGCGATAAAAATATCGCCGCTTTAGCGGCAAAATGTGCCGCTAAAGCGGCGATAAAGCCCTTGATAATATGCCCCTTAGTTTCTTTTGCAAGCGTTTTATTCTACATAATTAATGCAACAGTATATACTTTACTGAACGTGATACTAAGAGACAGGGGAAAGGTTGCTCCGGGGAACGTGCAAGAATAGAAAAGTGCTCAAGCTGTGCGAAGGGTGAATAAAATTCAGATGATGCGGTGAAAGAAAGTTAAAAGAGTTCATTCATTGGACTGATAAGTAATTCTCAGTCTTTGTTCTACCTGGCCACATTTTATAATTTCAAACCAATTTCCATTTAATTCCGAAATACACAATACAATTCTTGTGAGGCACGTTTAAGGTCAGAGACTGGTGGACAGGTTAGATGTTTATGGGCGTCGACGTTTCGACCCGTCTTGGGGCTCAAGGGATAATTGGGGGCCTCGGCCTGCGGGTCTTCCTCAGGACGGTGGGGGCAACCTGCGTGTCGGTGTAATGTCTTAGTTATACACCTACTGGGGAAATAGAAGGGATCAGGGTTGTGCACAAAATTGGTTTAATATTCTCATTATTTGTCCATTCACAGCTTAGGCTTACCCGCTGGTCCTCGCTGGATAGAGAACCCTCCTGTTGGTTTAGGCATAGTGAGCGTCCCCATCTGTAATTAAAAGGGGGCTAGTTGAGGACTATAGGGTACGCATACCTGAAACTAAAGCTAAAGCTAAAACAAGCCCGGACCAAACCGTGCTGTACTTACCCATAAATGAAAGGTAAGATACTGGCTATTGTTTCCAGTGCAGTCAAGGGGCAATCAATGCTGGAGCTGTAATTAAATTAACCCAAATTTAGGAGTACGATCTTGTATAGTGGAGAAATCAAGAGGGAAAGGATTGAGGCAACTACATAATCCTACATCCCCTTACCTGTACAAACACTGGTACGGCGCGTTATCAATCCGCCCGGGACGCTGGCAGCTATCGGATCTAACCGCGAGGACGTTATTTAAACGTCCCACGAGCGTGAGTCTCACGCTGGAGCCACCGCTCAACATAGAAAACAGACTCACACCGTTAGTATCGTGGGAGGGGGGAGATCAGTAACGGCAATGCGTAAGGCCTTAGTTGACCTTATCTTAGTTGACCTTATAGATGATATACTTAGGATGGGCGCTTCTAAATCAGTGCACGCAAAACAATAGAACTGTAGACATCAACGTTACTTATGTCGGACATCAAAGTATGTTGTGACCGCTAGATGTACTGAAAATTGTCCCGTACCATTTTCGAGATAGCCTAATGAGCTGCTCATGTCTATGTTAAGGGGCTTGGACATCTTGGGCAACTTGAATAATGGTAGTGCCGAAATTAATGCACAATAAAACATATATACACTATATTACATTGACGAACAATTCGAAGTGAATAAATCTGTTTGACACCATAACACGGGGGCTTACTGAATATGAGGAGATTAGCAAGCAAGTTTCTGTGTTGAATAATGGTTAATTTAACCATCACTGATTAAGTACTGCTGCTCCTACATGTCACAGATACAATTGTAGCCACAGTGTTATTATTCATATTGATCTATTGTTCGGTTATGTATTTGTTAAATAGTGTAAATATTGCTGTTTTGAACTGAATATGTCATACACGATATCATCAATTTGCAGGTTAAATAAGAGGTATGTAGGTTAAACCTAAACCGGCAGGAAGCCATCGCTCCTGGACATAGATAGAAACTGTTAATTTAAGTTACCACTGATATTGTATGGTATTACATCGGGTGTATATAACATGTGGTTATGTTCACACATCTTCAAATATCCACACTGTATATTTATTCACTTCGAATTGTTCGTCAATGTAATATAGTGTATATATGTTTTATTGTGCATTAATTTCGGCACTACCATTATTCAAGTTGCCCAAGATGTCCAAGCCCCTTAACATAGACATGAGCAGCTCATTAGGCTATCTCGAAAATGGTACGGGACAATTTTCAGTACATCTAGCGGTCACGACATACTTTGATGTCCGACATAAGTAACGTTGATGTCTACAGTTCTATTGTTTTGCGTGCACTGATTTAGAAGCGCCCATCCTAAGTATATCATCTATAAGGTCAACTAAGATACTAGGCCTTACGCATTGCCGTTACTGATCTCCCCCCTCCCACGATACGGTGTGAGTCTGTTTTCTATGTTGAGCGGTGGCTCCAGCGTGAGACTCACGCTCGCGGGACGTTTAAATAACGTCCTCGCGGTTAGATCCGATAGCTGCCAGTGTCCCGGGCGGATTGATCGTGCCGTACCAGTGTTTGTACAGGTAAGGGGATGTAGGATTATGTAGTTGCCTCAATCCTTTCCCTCTGGATTTCTCCACTATACAAGATCGTACTCCTAAATTTGGGTTAATTTAATTACAGCTCCAGCATTGATTGCCCCTTGACTGCACTGGAAACAATAGCCAGTATCTTACCTTTCATTTATGGGTAAGTACAGCACGGTTTGGTCCGGGCTTGTTTTAGCTTTAGCTTTAGTTTCAGGTATGCGTACCCTATAGTCCTCAACTAGCCCCCTTTAATTACAGATGGGGACGCTCACTATGCCTAAACCAACAGGAGGGTTCTCTATTCAGCGAGGACCAGCGGGTAAGCCTAAGCTGTGAATGGCCAAATAATGAGAATATTAAACCAATTTTGTGCACAACCCTGATCCCTTCTATTTCCCCAGTAGGTGTATAACTAAGACATTACACCGACACGCAGGTTGCCCCCACCGTGCTGAGGAAGACCCGCAGGCCGAGGCCCCCAATTATCCCTTGAGCCCCAAGACGGGTCGAAACGTCGACGCCCATATATATCTAACCTGGACCACCAGTCTCTGACCTTAAACGTGCCTCACAAGAATTGTATTGTGTATTTCGGAATTAAATGGAAATTGGTTTGAAATTATAAAATGTGGCCAGGTAGAACAAAGACTGAGAATTACTTATCAGTCCAATGAATGAACTCTTTTAACTTTCTTTCACCGCATCATCTGAATTTTATTCACCCTTCGCACAGCTTGAGCACTTTTCTATTCTTGCACGTTCCCGGAGCAACCTTTCCCCTGTCTCTTAGTATCACGTTCAGTAAAGTATATACTGTTGCATTAATTATGATGGAATAAAACGCTTGCAAAAGAAACTAAGTTTGTGGTTGTTGCACTTTAGTAAATTGTTTGTAATTAATTACTGTGAGCCAATAGGAATTGGGCTCAGCAAATAATTTGTTATAATATTATTGTAGGTTGTGATTCAATTCATTTTTTGGAAATTAGGTCTAGGACCATTGTTTTTCGTATTACATTAAACCCAGGTCCATGGCCACTGGGTCACCCCATTTTTTATAATGGCAGCCCAAGTTCAGCGCACATGTCTCCGAAGTCTGAGACCCCCGCATTGACTCCGATGCAGGCACTTCTGTGCGGCTGAAAGAATCGATGCATCGTGGGACCATAGCTGAAGAAATCGATGCAGCGCCCTGCAGCGCCTCCGGATTTCCGCACATCGCACCTGTGCGCCACGTTTTCTGACCCATCACCCACAGACTAGAACCGTCTTGGATTTCGAAACATCGCTTCCTCCACAGTCTGGATTCGATGCAACACTTCTCCTGTTTGCAGCAGAACTGACGCATCGCCTCCTCATGGAATCAGGAACCGACACATTGCTGTGTTTTCCCACACTTCCCTCCTTTGTGGCTGTTTTACCTTGTGGATTTTGACCTGTCTGAGGTACTGTGTGTAAAATCACCACATCCATAAAGTTCTATGGACAGAATTGCTTGAAACCTTTTAAAAGTCATATTTTGAGTTGTGTATGTTGGATTTTTGTCGCTTTGATGTTGTTTGGTTTAGATAGATACTTTATTTTTCTAAATTGGTGTGGTTTCCCTTTGTTGTGTTTTTACTGTGTTACTGTGTTATGTACAAATACTTTACACATTGCCTCTGAGATAAGCTTGACTGCTCATGCCAAGCTACTAAGGGGGTGAGCAGGGGTTATCTGGGTTTGTAACTCCCTTACCCTGACTAGAAGGAAGGGTACCTACTTGGACAGGGTATATACCATTGCCAACTAGATACCCCCATTTTTAACAAACATGTTTTAAAAGACCCCTTTAATGGATGGCACAATATGTGTTGCAGGCCCATTAGTAGCATTTAATTTATGGGCGCTGGATCCAAATATTACCATTTACTAGGGACTTACTGGTAAAATAAATGTGTCAATTAGGTGTACCATGTTTTAGGGAGAGAGCGGAAGCACTTCAGCACTTGTTAGAAGTGGTAAAGTGCACAGAATCCTTTAAGTCAACAAAAACGGGTTCAGCAAAGTTAGGGAGTAAAGGCAAAATGTTTGGGGGAATACCACGCCTAGGATGTCAGCTCTAACATCACGTGAGAGTGAGTCTGTAGTTGTGTGTTATGCTTGTGTGTCTGCTGATGTTTCCACGATATTGGAGTTAAATATTGACTTGCAGAAGCACTCATGACAACATGCTGTTGCATGCTTATTGGAGGTAATTGTTTTCTTAATGGATGGGGCAGTGGTGGCAAAATACCAGCCCTAACATGCTGGAGATAATTCCTGGCCTATGGGCACTCATGGCAAAATGCTGGCTGAGGCATATTGGGAATAATCATTACCATGAGGGTGGACAACCATGTCATATTGGGCTGGCAACCAATGTAAAATGCTGGCCTTGATATACCGGAGGTAATTTTTGACACGAGTCACCCATGATATGTGAATAGCATCAATTGCAAAATTCTGGCACTATCACATTGTCTTTAATTCTCGGCATAAGGGGACCAAAATCCTAGCCCAGGCATACAGAAGGAAATTATTGATGCATCAGGGTACCAATGTCGGTTGAAAAAAGTGGGGTCACGTCCTCAGGAGCATGACACATCATGAGCCAATGAAGCCTGAGCTTATTGCCTTTTTGCAAATGTATTTGGAAATTTGTGCTTAGAAATTTACTATTTTACCCCGCATTTTCCAAAATTCCTTGGGAAGGGGACCTTCAATCGTGAACCCCCAGAAAAGGTTTGGCTCACTCTTATCTTTGTCTCGATCACTGGAATTCAGGGCAAGTATAACGCCCCACCGCTTTCAAAGATCACCAGCTGCCACTGACCGGATGTTTTCACTCTCCACATCGATAGTTAACAAGTTCAGCAGTAAACAACATTATCCAACCCTGAGGTTTTTCATGCTCGCAGAATTTTGTCACACTCCCACCTCACCCTACAGAAGAATGTAGTGCTGAGCAAGCCTGATGACTGCTGAGATTACGGTAATAATTGTCATCATTCAAATGCACAAGATTTATGTGGCAGAGCTATATAATCAGTAACCTTTTATTATAAAATGGCAACTGTCCAGGTGAGGGCTCACATATCTACTTATAGTTAGGGCTGGATGAAATGTAAATTACGCTGATGTAATTTGCATATTATTCAAGAATTTCATGTTATTTTTTTGTATGCAAAATCCCTTAAATTACACCAGTATGCCAGTTTGTGTAATTATGCTCCATGTGCTGTAATAATTCACAGTGAATGTGCAAATCAAGCTTAAAACTAACAGTTAGGGTGTGGGCACATGAGCCGCTGTTCTTCTGCTTTTTGCACTTTTTTGTGTGAAATGGGTCTTGGAGTCAAAAATTGACACAAGTACTCCATCAATCAATCAATACCTTTATTCGATCTTTTTTTTTGTTCAGATCATAAAAGTACATACGAATAAATACATCTCAACACATTTCGTTCCTTGATCGTGTCCCCTTCTACACCGATTTACAATAAATTCATGTGAGACACGTCCAAGAAGAGACGATAAATTAAAATTTGTTTAAATATGGATTTTGTACAAATGTATAACTTGTCTTAAAAAGTAATAAAAACAATGAACAGATAGTTGGCCCTACTGGTCCCTTGATTCATTAATTAATGCACCGCATATTTCCTTTTACGCATGCATGTCCATAAGAAGGATGCTACCGCAAAGCAAACAAACGGCTTCGGGAGTGATTTCAGAAAATATAAAGCAACCCGGCACTGACGAAATTTATGGTTCTTTAAAATTGGAACAATAAATAACTTCCTTTCTTGGGCATACATGCTACAGAAAAGTACCAAGTGCAAATCGTTTTGTGGTGACTTTGAGTCACAAGGGAACAATGGTAAATCGGAGTGCCTAAACATTCTACCTGGATACCCCAACATCAACGGGATCAAATTTAATCGAAAGCGCGAAAGGATAAACTTGTGATCAGAGAATGGGACCCCTGCTAAATATGAGAACTCGCCCTCCTCTATTGGGGGGGTTAGTTTGTACATTTGGACCATCTGTACTCCATGGTTCTTTTCTCTACGGTCAAATTGGGCCCTTAACTTAAAAGTCTCAACCAGCCTCAGCTTGGAGAAGGTCCGACATGTCATTGGTACCTTAAAAAGATTCAGCAAGCCCAGGGCACTAAATTCCTGCTCAACATAGTCTAGCCACCAACTCCTACTGTGGTTGTCCATCTTGAGTAGGTCTGTAATGATCCTTTGATTAAGAGGGACTGTATCCCTACGCCAGATCGACCCCCACAGCAAGAGGGGTGCCAGACGTATTGAGTCCGTAATATAAGGAAGGGCTGATTTGATATGAGAAATGTGGTTTGAGTACGATTGTGTAAGGGAAATTAGAGATTTCAGAAATTTGTTTTCTGCTGTTTGCAGAGGTTCAATGGATGCCATGCCCCATACACCTGCCCCATACACTGCGGCTGATACTGTTTTACCCTGACAGATCTTTTTTATGGGACCAAGAGGTCTAGATCCCAGCCTCGTGGTGAATGATTTTAATGCTGCTAGACTTCTATCCATCGCCATTACTTTTCCTTCCACCAACTGAGACCAAGATTGATTCTTATCAAAAAGGACTCCTAGGTATGCAAATGAATCTACAACCTCAATTTTTTTCGAGTCCATGTGAAAGTATGGAGCTTTCTCTTTCTTCCTTGCTCCTGCAGTTAGTATGAATGTTTTTGTTTGGTTTACTTTTAGGTCCAGCGATCTCATAAAAGCCGCATATGCTGTTATCAGACATTGGAGACCCACAACTGTTCTGGAAAGGAGTACGGCATCATCGGCGTATGCCAAAATAGGGAGCCGGTAGGAATCAACGGAGGGGGCGTCCAGGGATGCTCCCGCCAGCGCATCCTCCACACCATTGGTATAAATGGAGAATAGAAATGGTGCGAGGACGCAGCCTTGCCTGACCCCTCGCATGATCTCAAAGGGGCGGGTACGCTCTCCCTTCTTCCCGTATCGAATCGATGCAGAGGCGTCCAAGTACATTTGTCGGATGAAGTCAATTAGGGGCTCCATTCCCATCTCTAACATAATGTCCCAGAGCTTCGGGTGGGAAACGCAGTCAAATGCTGCTGTTAAGTCCATAAAGGCTAAATGTAATTTCCCGCCCTTAATTCTCACGTATTTGTCCATAATAAGGGAGAGGTTCAGGCACTGATCAACATTGCCTTTCCCCTGTCGAAAGCCATACTGGGTCTGCATTAAAATGTTCCTGTCTTGTGCCCAGGATTCTAGTCTCGACAGTAGAAGACGACCCATGAGTTTGGCAGTTGTATCGATAAGGGAGATCGGTCTATAATTTTTGGGGTTATCCTTATCGCCCTTTCTAAAAATTGGGACAATTAAACTCGTTTTCCACGATGGCGGGGGGCCCAGTTGCGTTATCTTGTTAAAAACGTTTGTCAGGGCAGTTCCTACGTGAGGGTGGGAGTGTTCAGGTCTGTTAAGAAGTTCCCTCACGGGGCGTGGCCGGGCAAGATGGCCGAGCGGACGTAATCCGTCTCGGCTCCCGGACCGCCGGCGATTCCGGAGAGATCCAGGGAGGTTACAGGGGGTAGAGGACCCTTAAAAGACCCCTGACGGTGGCGGAAGGCACCAGGACCGCTGCGACGCTTCGTACAGAGCCCGAGAGACCCAGAAGACGGCGTGGCGAGACTCGCTTCGGAGCTGCGGTGGGCGATACAAGATGGCGGCCGCGAAGTGAAGGAGACCCCGGAACGACTCGGGGACGCTGCGGCTCCATCGGAGGCCCCTGACGATCTGCCGCGGACCTGAGAGGTGCTGTGGCTGACTGGGGGGTCCGGTTTGGCCCTCCTGGGGACAAGCGTGAGGTGGCGTGCATCCCGGCTGGGATCTGCCTGACCCTGACATGGCGGACGGAATTGAGCGCTGAGCGGCTGCGTGGGACAGACCCCCGACTGCAGGCGACGGAGATCGAATCAGGTACAGCTCTCACGGCCACCGGGGTGCACAAGAGTGCCCAGTGAATGCCAGTACTCGGCGGCCCCGGGAGAGGGGATCCTTGGAGGGGACTGGGCGCCTGAAAAGGAGAGGAGCAGTGCTGCCCTAAGAGTGGGTGATCCCCGGGACTCCTGGAGCAATGGTCGACTGGGAATAAGACGGAGGTGTGCAAGGGGGCTCTGAGACCACACCTATGAAGGCACAGACTAGAGAACTGTGATTCCCCACTATGTGGAAAGAGAGAAGGGGGCGCTGCCCAGAGGCATGAGGGCAGAAGTGGCAGCATCCGACGGGGGAGTCTAATTTGGCGGCCCTGCTTCAACGAGGACAAGGAAGAGAGAGGCCAAGTGGAGAGCTGCTGCGCATCAAGGTGGGCCGCGCGGAGCACGTGGGATACCTCGAGGAAGCCGGCGTACAGGAGCTCCATGTAAGAACTTCAGACGAGGGCTCGGAGGCCACACCGGTGTGAGGATGCAAGCTGGAGGATCCTCCCCGACCGGGGGCACTTGAAGAGTACAGTGGGCCCCTACGAATCCCGAGGCCTGGGCCAACTACGGCGGGGAAGAGGAAAGCCTAAGTGGGGGCGCACCGAAGCTCGCAGATAAGAGGCTTCGGGGAGAGCCGGAGGGAGAGCCGTATGCCTCCCAAGAAGGTGCCGCCCAGAGCTTCCACGAAAGTCACTGACTTTTTCACAGGCGCGGACAAACGCAACCCCGAAGGTCCCGTAGACACCACTGTGGCCATGGCGATCACGAAGGCAGAGATGATGGCGATGTTTCAGGACTTTAAAGCTGACCTGAGGAAGGATTTGGGCCAGGACATTAAAGCAAGCATGGAACAGCTCCGGTCCGACCTCACTGAAAAATTGACCTCCCTACAAAACGACGTGGACTCGGTGGGCACACGTGTAATGGACTTGGAAGCACATCAACAGACCCAGGAGAAGCAAACAGCGGAAATCCAGGAAGAAATACAGGCGCTTAAGGAGCAACTACAGCAATCGCACCTAAAAACTGAGGACTTGGAAAACAGGTCTCGACGGGATAACGTTCGTATTAGAGACCTGGAAGAAGGAGCGGAAGGTCCTGACCTGCCTGCGTTCCTAGAGGGACTATTTGCAGAAATATTGGGCTCACAACCCCTTAAAATCAAGTTGGAGCGAGCGCACCGGGTGGGGCCCGCACCACAGGGAGACAAGAGGCGACCCCGGGACGTGCTGGTCAAATTTCATTCTTTCAAAACAAAAGAGGCAGTGCTTGCTGCAGCCAGAGCTTCCGATAAAGTGTCCTTTCAGAACTTTACTTGTGCCTTGTTCCAGGATCTTGCACCTGCGACCCTTGCCCGACGACAGGCTTTCCGACCCATCACTACCAAGCTGCGTATGGATAACATCAGGTACAGGTGGACCTACCCCTTTGGCCTCAGCTTTGAGTACAGCAACAAACGACAGTATGTCACAGAGCTTCAAAGGGGACTTGAACTCTTGGGCTTGCCTTTGGAAGATCGGGAATCACCGGAGAACAGATCCTCGGGCTCTCAGGGAGGGGAGCGAAGACCATCCACATGGGTGATGGGCACGCGCAGAGGACGCCGTTGAGGAGTGTCTATAAGCTGAGGGACGAGTGCCCGGTTTAGCAAAGGAGGGTTTTAACACAGGCCCCGATGGTGGCGAGGGGCGATGATGGGGTGGCTGCCTTACTCAGAGGACCTACATAGGAGGGTCGCAGGAATGGGACCACGGATATCAGGGCGGGCTCCAGGGGCCAGCCAGGCAGACTTGAATCTGATGCGAGGGGCCCTTGAGGGCGCTGGGTGATCACCTGCAATATGGGGAACCGGGAGGAGCCCCTCGGAGGGAGACGTGCCAATAGGGGTGGGAGATAATCGTAACGTTAAGACTCTACCCTGGTAATACTCTATAACTAGATGATACATATGATGATCCGGGCGGCGGCGGGAGGGGACCATGGCCCTACCGCCCTCCCGTATACAGGGGGGCAAGAAACCCCCAGATGGGAGTAATGTCTATAAATGTTAAAGTTTTTGGTAGGTTTTTGGTTGTTGTTGTAGTTTTGGGGGATATTTTGGGATGTTGGGGAGGGGGGGGGATCCATGGTGGCGGCTTTTTAATGTCCAGGGAGGTAGGGTTCATTCATTAGGGTCAGGATGCATGCTCACAAAAGGGGGAGGGGCGGGGACGGAGGGGGGAATGAGAGGTATGGGAGTACAGGAGATGCCTGGGATGCTGAGATCAGGGTCGCACCTCGGATGAAATGAAGTTAACTATAGGTACATGGAATGTAAAGGGCCTCAACTCCCCGCAGAAGCGCCAACAGATATGGAAATATATCTTAGACCATACGCTAGACATCATAGCCCTGCAAGAAACCCATTTGGCTAGAGCAGATGAGATGCGGCTGCGACACAAACTCTACCCAATGATATACAGATCATCGGCGTCAACTAAACACAGGGGGTGGCACTTCTCTTTCACGCGTCAACGAGGTTCCAGCCTTTAGATGTACAACACGACAGGGATGGCCGCTGGGTCATGGTGAAGGGGCGCCTCCAGGGACGCCTTTGCACGTTTGTCGCGGTATACGCCCCAAACACAGGCCAGGCTGCTTTCCTGCACCACACCCTCGATAAGTTGTTGGATTTTGCAGAAGGGTCGTTAGTCTTTATGGGCGATTTTAATCTGACTTGGCAAGGAGACATAGATAGCACCCACACCCACAGAGTAGGGACGAGCTCATTCCCCCCGACATACGTCAGAAGATTATAGATAGGGGATTAATAGATGCTTGGCGCACGGTCCACCCCACCACCCGAGATTATACGTTTTATTCACACGTACATAGGACTTACTCCCGATTAGATTATGTATTTCTTAGCCAAGCATTGCAAGGCGGGCTAGAGGATGCAAAAATTTTCCCCCTTTCGGTCTCTGACCATAGTCTTTTAGCAGTATCTTTAGAATGGGGAATAGGGCACGGGACTCTATCCAGATGGTATTTTCCTCCTGCCGTGGCAAGGGACAAAGAGACGTGCTTAAAACTAAGGGAAAACATCAAAGATTTTTTTGTCCTGAACCAACCGGAAGACACCTCGGAATATGTTAATTGGGATGCCTTCAAGGCGGTAATCCGTGGGCAGTGTATTTCAATGAATGCGGCCCTGAATAAACGACGAGCAGCAGAGAGGGTGAAATTAGAGGCAGAACTGCAGGCAAGTGAACAAGACCACAAAGCACGCCCTACCCGACAAACATTGCGGGCACTGACGGCTCTGAGGGGGAAGCTCCGCTCTATCTATTCTAATCGCGCAGAATTTACATTGCTAAAACTGCGCTAACTTTCATATTCCCAAGGGAATAAAATAGGCAAGCAGCTCGCTCGGCAACTCAAAGATAAGAGGGTTAAGGAGTACATAGGGGGGATACGGGGAGAGCAGGGCATTACCACACATGCTGATGACGAAAAGGCGGCTATATTTGGGGGTTTCTATGAAAAACTATACACGGGGGAGCAGTTAGACCCAGAGGCTCAGCGAGACTACCTTAGCAAACTAACGTTCCCACAGGTATCTGCGGAGAATAATGAGAACCTGTCCGCACCTATCACTGAAGAGGAAGTGATGGCGGCCATTAAAGCACTCAAAC
Source organism: Calotriton arnoldi (assembly GCA_963921515.1). NCBI lineage: Eukaryota > Metazoa > Chordata > Amphibia > Caudata > Salamandridae > Calotriton > Calotriton arnoldi. The sequence goes on from CAWUFW010001273.1 coordinate 172,584, forward strand.
TACACAAGGCACCGGGCCCAGATGGCTTCACCGCTCTTTTTTATAAGACCTTTGCGACCGAAATCGCCCCACCCCTCACGAGCCTCTTTAACGCAATGGCGACGGAGGGGAGGACCACAGGATCGCTTTCAGAGGCGGTGATCACCGTGATCCCCAAACCTGGGAAAGACCACAGCTCATGCGCTTCTTATCGGCCCATAGCCCTTCTTAATCTCGACGCAAAACTTTATTCCTCTATCTTGGCCCGCAGACTGAATGACATCCTACCCGACCTCATACATCCGGATCAGTCTGGGTTTATAAAGGGACGGCAGACGCATGATAATACACGTCGAATTATCCACTTAATTGAAAAAGCACATAAGCGTCAGATCCCGGCGATCCTGGTGGGTTTGGACGCCGAGAAGGCATTCGACAGGGTAGATTGGGCCTTCCTTTTAGCACTCTGGAGGCTTTTGGTTTCTCGCAAGCTTTCATCACCATGTTGCGGGCTAACTCTCAACACCCTCGATCACGGGTGACGGTTAATGGGCAGGCATCAACACCATTCGAGCACTCGCGGGCGCCAGGCAGGGCTGCCCTCTTTCGCCATTGCTGTTCGCTCTGAGTATTGAACCACTTGCTATTGCGATTCGGGCCCACCCGGAGATACACGGGATTCCATTTACCGGCGAGCAACACAAAATCTCACTATTCGCAGATGACGTGTTGCTATCACTCACCGACCCGGAGGCCTCTCTGCCTCCTCTACAGGACGAGTTGGCAAGGTTCGAGGCCGTAGCAGGCTTTAAAATCAATATGGACAAATCGCAGATACTCAACCTCACCCTGTCCAGCGTGGAGGTGGATAACCTGAGGCCGCTGACATCTCTCCAATGGGCTACATCTTTTCTGACGTATTTGGGGGTGCGCCTCACTGCGAGGGTAAATGGGCTATATGCAGCTAATTTTCCCCCTATTTTAACGCAAATACAAAGTGAACTTAACAAATGGAAGCCCCTTTTCTTGTCATGGCTGGGCCGCATACACGCGATAAAGATGACAATGATGCCCAAACTGCTCTACCTCTTCCAAGCTCTTCCCATACCAATCGAGGGGCGTTTTTAAGCGCGTTAAATCTTTACTTCTCGATTTTGTCTGGCAGGGACGTAGGGCCCGCTTTTCCTTCTCTATCCTGCGGCGATCCAGGGAGGAGGGGGTGTAGGACTACCAGATGCACAACTATATTACAAAGCTGCACAGCTTAGGGTGCTAGTGGAATGGGTTCAACGCGATTCCGATAAACATTGGCTCCATATGGATCGTAGTGTGGCCGGACGGACCATATGGGACCTCATCTGGCGCTCCAGACAGGAGCGTCCGCCAAACGTTTACCTGAGCACTCCCACGCGTACTACACTCCAGGTTTGGGATTCGGTGTCTAAGGATGGAAGATGGACCTCTTTTCCGTCTCCCTTTACGCCCCTGCATTTTAACTCAGCCTTCCCGCCGGGCATGCAGCCTGGCCCGTTTGATGGGTGGAGGGAGGGGGATGTCTGGCCTTGACACACCTCTTCCACAATTATGACCCCCGCTCTTTTGAAAGCTGCAGGAGGGACTTTGGACTACAAAGCAATGAACACTACCATTACACGCAACTGATGCACTGGGCCCAGACACCACACATACGGGAGGCCGCTACCAGGCCCCTCACGAAGTTTGAAACCTTTCTTACAAAAACCACGACGATGAGAGGCACGATCTCCTTTCTCTACCGACACTTGCTATCGACCCTACACTCGGTACGCCCACGTTATATGGCAATGTGGGAGGGGCTTCTGGGGAGACCCATTTCGGACGAGGAGTGGACCCACCTGTGGTTAGATGTTAGGAAATTCAATCACTCCATAACGCTTAGGGAGGCACACCTCAAGACCATGATGGACTGGTACCTCCATCCATCGCGACTTAAACAAATGTACCCGAATACATCTGATAGGTGCTGGAGGGGTTGTGGGTTGCTCGGGGATTTCCGTCATATCTGGTGGGACTGCCCGACTATTCGTCCATATTGGGAAGAAATACTCGCTCAAATCAAACTGATGCTGGGGTACCCTATTCCGACAACGATAGGGGGTATACTGTTGGGCCTGCGCGACCCCTCCCTGGAGCTTCAGACTAGGGCAGACAAGGCAATTCTGTGGTTATGCATAGGTGCCGCGAAGATCACTCTAGCCGCAGGGTGGAAACAAAAGGAGGCGCCGGCGCTATCTCTTTGGCACTCTAGGTTGTGGCACCTGCTCAGTATGGAGCGGATGGCGGAGGTGTCTGGGGACACATTCAAAAATTTTGAGTTCCGCTGGGGCCCATTGGTCTCATTTCTCTCCAAGGGCCTGCCGTCGGCTGTGTGTCCGACCTCCGTTAAAGAGCTACACCTATTCCAGGTCTAGAGGTAAATCCCTGACGAGTTTACTGACCTTGGATAGCTTCTATTAGTTGCTGCCGCCATGGGGGGGAGGGGGGAGATGGGGGGTGGGGGGAGGGTGTGTTATTTTTATGTTTTTCTTTTTTTTTTTTTTTTTTTATTTGGCTTTGGCTGCCCGCAGTTGGAGGCGCCTCATTATTTATAGTGACATCGGAGTTTAGGACTTCGTAAACGAAGGTTAAGGAGGATGCCTTCTAGGCGAAAGAGAGGCAGTCAGCCCCTATCGGCTGTTCCACCATGCGGCTCGGATGGGGGGCACTGTTGACCACCTGTGTAATATGACACTGTATACTTCATTTGCTTCTATTTAGGGAAGGTGGGAGGCGGTTGTTGCTCACTAATAAAGAGTTCTGCATTTTCGGCAGTGCTGCTTGGGGAGGGGCTGGGAAGCGGCATCCCTGATGTAAAGCTGTACGATGTATTGTTTTCTGTGCAAATATCAATAAAAAATAAGTTTGAAAAAACGTTTGTCAGCAAGGGGACCCAAAGGTCTTGCTCCAACTGAAAAAAGTCTATTGGGACCCCATCCGGGCCCTGGGCTTTCCCCTTGCTACAGGCCTCTAGACCGCACTTTACCTCCTGCAGGGTAAATACTAAATTATCTTGGGAATTATGGCCTATTACGTTGGGTAGAGTGGAGTGAGGAGAGGGAGAAAATACTTGAGTAGTGTGTCACCCAGTCGCCTTCCCGGAATGTGTGAATCTAGGACTGGATCTCCTTGGGTCTTAAAGTAAGGAGCATTAATTATAGCCCAAAATTCTTTACTATTACCCGATTCTGAGGCCTCCTCTAGACTAACCCATAGCTCTTCCCTCTTTGCCCTCTCCCTCGATTTCCTTGCAACCTTATAGTCCCTTCGTAAGGAGGCAATTAGTATTTTGTCCCTTGGAAGTGTCTTTAGCGCAGTTACTAGGGCCTTTCTGGATTTGGTGCAGGGGGTACCGAACCAGCCATTAGCCTTATTAGGTCTATCAGGCTTAAACCGTGTTAATGCATCTTTTATATTGTCCAAAAGGTTTGTGAAGCCGGACATTGTTTCAATGGGGGAGCTGTTTGGATCCAGACATGTTTCTATGCTAGCTAGCGAATTGGTGAAGGTTTCAGACAGAATTTTAACACTATCAATTTTTGCCCACTTCAGTTGATAACCATTTCTCCTTGAAATTAAGGGCAGTGCTATTTCCTGCTGTCTGGGCAGTGCTGTAGGGGCAGACCTGATCACACAAGTTAAAAGGGCATGATCACTGAAAGGTGTAAATTGAGCATCCGCATAAGTAATTGTAATTGTAATTGTAACCAGCATTTATAGAGCACACTGTGACCCTACGGGTATCCTGGCGCTTGAACGTGAGATCAGCCACCCTCTGAGTATATTGGAGGGCACAGGGTCATTAAAGCCAAAAAGGCCATGTCCGCCGCCTTAGGCCCTAGGAAAGAGCCAAGTCTTTAGCTTCTTTCTGAACGGCAACAGGTTGTCCATCTGTCTAAGTTCGGCTGGGAGTTTGTTCCAAGCTGAAGCTGCTGCAATGCTAAAAGCCCTTCCTCCTGATCTGACTCTTCTAAACTTAGGTACTCTTACCAGTTTAGCTGAGGAGGAACGAAGGTTACGTGAGGGGACATACCATTCAAATCTACTCTGTAGTGGCTTGGGCCCAAGGTCATGCAGAGCCTTAAAGACTATGCATAGCGACTTAAACTGCACCCTCTGCATAACTGGAAGCCAGTGAAGTACAGATCTCATTTAAATAGTTTGAGATCAAAATGAAGTCTATGGTTGTCTCGTTATCAAACCGTCGGAACGTTTTAGGTAGTGATTCAGTGGTCGAGGCAAACTTGTTCATGATCACCAAGTCCCTAGCCAAAAGTGTCCAATTTAGGCTATTACCATAGGTGTTGTGAGTGAAGTGTTGTAGCGAGTTACCCCTGAGATCAGTCATACCACATACTTTTTCTGAGCTATGTTTACAGGGATGGATATTAAAATCTCCAAGCCAGATGAGATATGTGGGTTCTTTAAGCCTTAGTGATTTAAGAATAGCATCCAGCTCTTTAATTACCTCGTCTACCACCATATGGATATTAGGCCCAAAATTGTTGTTATAAAAGTTTATTAAGAGACTAAACCCTAGTTTGGGCAACTCGAGGATGAGGTTATGGAAGAAGGAGGAGTTTTCTATAAACTTTTTACCTTCAAATACGATGTATTTAGGATCAATGTTAGCAAGCCCCCCTTAGCTCTCCCTGATGGCGTTGGACTGCCATTGATTGGAAGGAACGATAGCCATTAACAAAGATGGGGTCCATAGCCCACGTTTCCTGGAGGGAGATTATATCACAGTCCTGCCAGATTTTTACCCATTGAACATCATCCACTTTATTTGCTATACCCGCCACATTCCAGGTTGATAGTAAAAATGAGTTGGGCTGCCCCTTGGCCCGATTGGGGGCCCCAGAAAATTCACTAGTCTCAATCGGTAAAATTCCTGATAAGAGTGGCCTAGGGGGTTCTGTGGGTTCGGTCTGAAGAGTTTTTGATGAGAGAGGGCCCTTGGGTGGGACTAGAGATAGTCAATCATCCCTCAGAGCTGCCCTCGATCAAGGAAAAAATGCAGTCCTAGTTTTATTAGATCTGTCGGCCGCGTTCAACACGGTCTCACATGTTATCCTCCTAGACCGTCTCGCATCATACGGCATCTCCCAAACAGTCCTGGCCTGGCTAAAGAATTTCTTGCAGAACCGCAGACGTCATCACCCTTGGCCAATACATATCTAAAGAAAAACATCTGCTCTCCGATGTCCCTCAGGGGTCTAGTCTCAGCCCCACACTCTTTAATGCCTATATGGCTCCACTGATCAACCTGATATCGTCCTTCAACATAGAGACCATTTCATATGCGGACGATACGCAGCTAATCTTGGTGCTGGACAATAACACCACACAGGCGGAAGAAAATCTCCGCCTATGTCTTACTGCCACTTTTAATTGGATGAAAACCAACCATCTAAAGTGTAATTCGGAAAAGACGGAAATATTACCACTTGGTAAAGAGAATACCTTCTCCCCTAATACTTGGTGGCCAGCTGATACCACCCCCCCGCCTAACACTGTTAATGTGGTTAGAAACTTGGGAATTAAATTTGATGCCACCCTCTCCTTCAAACGGCAATCACTGGCAGTTGCTGGAACGTGTTTTCATATCATAAAATCATTCAAAATGTTTTTTTATTTACTTCCCATCTCAGCCAGACAGACAATTGCAGTGGCACTAATCACGTCCAGACTAGATTACTGTAACAGCCTGTACGCAGGCACGAATAAGTCAGTCTTACACAAGCTCCAAATTGTCAAACACGCAGCAGCTCGCTTAGTGCTGAAATGGCCTAGGAGGTCCTCTGCATCGGCGGCGCTAGATAAACTCCACTGGCTGCCAATCCATAAAAGAGTTCTTTTCAAGGTCCTGATAATCACTTTCAGTGTAGTCCACTCCTCAGGCCCACACTATCTCCGTACCAGATTCACGCGATATACACCCTCCCGTAGCCTCAGATCATCGAATGCAAATCTGTTGAAAATACCAGCATTTAGATATGTCTCAAAGGGAGGAAAATCGCTCACAGTGATAGGCTCCAAGGCCTGGAACAAACTCCCAAATCAGCTTCACCTGCTCCAATCCGAGACACTTTTTAGGAAAGCTCTAAAGACCTGGATCTTCTCAGCCCCTGACACCCTGTGCAGAACTCTCATCTAACACCTTGCCCTCGCCTTCAGCCACCCAATTTGTTTCCATCTTGGGTTTTTCCGCCTAGGCCTTGATGCTCCTTGGAGTGACAGTTGCGCTCTACAAGTGCCTAGTTACATTACATTACATTACAATCACAAAGGTCCATATCTGAGAGGGGAGCAAATCTGTTGGAGAGGGATAAGCCTTGATAGCCCAGTGGTATCGGCTTTGTAAAAACCTCTCTATGGGGCAACAGTGGGTTTGGGCCCAAGCGGTCCGCCCAGGAGGGAGGTGAATAAAATTGGCCAAGTGTCAGGGGCAAGATCTTGGTGCCCTTAGGTGGAAATTTGTGTAGTTGGTACAATAGAGATCTCAGTATTTTGGGATTATTAAAGTTAATCACCACACAGTCCCCCTCTAGGGTTTTTATGGACAGCCCCACCCACCCCACCCTTCTTGCCATGATAATGTGATTGGCTAACCATGACCCCCCTCCTGATGACCCTCATGTCAGACCTGTGGCATGGGCAGTAAGCCAATAGAGGGATTTATCGATTAGCTGCATGGTATTTTCAATCTGATCCACCCTCAATGTGGGAACATTCCCAAAGGACCAGTACGAGTGGGGCCGCAGTGGGGGGGGGGGGTAGGTGCAACGTTTGAGACCGGTCCTGAGCCTCCCACATAGTGTTCGTCCTTTGGGTTGCGATGCGATCGATTCCACCCTCTACATTAGCTGGCTGCAAGTATTTTGGGGGCCTGCCCGGGAGAGTTCCAGAAGAAGTAAAACATGGACGACTCAGGTCGATTGGGTTTGAGGGGTTAACAGTGCTTTGCAAAGTGGTGGGTTGCCCCTACTGCTGGAGGGGAAAAAGAGTGTTCATGTCCTTGTCATGGCAGAGTTCTCGTTGAGGTGATTGGGTTTGTTGATGAAATATATGGACTTCGGGTATTAGTTGTGATGGTGCTGAAGAGATCCTCTCCGTCTCCATCTCAGATATTATGGGTGGTCTAGCCAGGCCACCCCACCCCTCTAATTTGGCTAACCTTACTTCCATTTCTGAGAGTTTGAGTTGGATAGGGGTTAATAGAGCAGTATTCATAGTTTCCATCCTTTTCCAGAATTCCTCATTTCTCGATAGGGACGGATACATAGACTGGTCTTGAGTAAGTAGAGCCGGGGGTATCCCCATTTCAGATTCGTCCTCCCCCTTTGATTTGTCAGGTCGTGGCCCTTTTTGTTGTTTTTGCTTTTGAGTTTTTTGGGTGCCCACACCCCTACTTCTCTTGACCGGTGGTTCTCTCAAGATATCCTCCATAGGTGGATTAGACACCCGGCCCCTCGTAGAGACGCTGGGCCCCATTTCAGTGACCAAGGGGGGTGCGTCTGAGGCTGTTGGGGAGAGGGGCTGAGACACATTTTGCGCATTTTGCACGAGAGTAGGGTGGGATGTTCGTGGGTCACTACCCAAAGTCGAGGGGCCTAATGAAGAGTGTCTCTGAGTGGTGATAGGATCTAGAGTCGCCTCTCCATAAGCTCAATTTCATGGTTGAGCATTGATTCAGCCCTAGTAATAAAGGCATCCAGAGTTCCTGCTACACCCTTTCGCTTAGTCATTGTGTAGTCGGATGTAGTGTTCAAAACCGGGGGCAACCGCTTATCTAGAGGCAAGCAGATACAATCAATAGAGGAGTAAGGCAATACAATAGGAGAATAGGCAGGGTATCAGACAAAATGCAACCTGAGGGCTGTAGAGTCACTTTCCGTTTTCCCAATGTCCCAATGTTAGAGGGGGGGCCCAGCCCAGCCTCCTCCGGGCTCTGACGGGCGTGGACGGGCCTGCCCTTGGTCCGGGCTTTGCCCGGATGCGTCCCCGCACGCGTCCTGCGCCGCGATCTGTGTGCTCCCTTTGAAGCACGTCCTCGCGGAGTGCGGGTCGGGAGTTGTAGTCCCCCCAGAAATGCGGCATCCATGAGCCCAGCAGCCCAGCCGGGAACCAGGAAGGCAGTGTCAATGCGCGGCTACATCGCGCCGCGGTATGTGTGCTCCCTTTGAAGTGCGTCCTCGCGCTGTGTGGGTCGGGAGTTGTAGTCCCCCCGGAAATGCGGCATCCGTGAGCCCAGCAGCCCAGCCGGGAACCAGGAAGGCAGTGTCAATGCGCGGCTACACCGCGCCACGGTCTGTGTGCTCCCTTTGAAGCGCGTCCTCAAGCTGTGCGGGTCAGGAGTTGTAGTCCCCCCGGAAATGCAGCGTCCATGAGCCCAGCAGCACAGCCGGGAACCAGGAAGGCAGTGTCAATGCGTGGCTACTCAATATCACACCTCAACGATTCCGGTCTGGTACCCCGAATAGTCAGACATCAACAAATCAGCCTGCATGCTGCCCATTACGGTTTCCCCCTTGCTCCGCCTCCTCTTGCCTCCCTGTCCTGTGATCACCAGCTGCCACTGACCGGATGTTTTCACTCTCCACATCGATAGTTAACAAGTTCAGCAGTAAACAACATTATCCAACCCTGACGTTTTTCATGCTCGCAGAATTTTGTCACACCGCCACCTCACCCTGCACAAGAATGTAGTGCTGAGCAAGCCTGATGACTGCTGAGATTACGGTAATAATTGTCATCATTCTAATGCACAAGATTTATGTGGCAGAGCTACATAATCAGTAGCCTTTTATTATAAAATGCCAACTGTCCAGGTGAGGGCTCACATATCTACTTATAGTTAGGCCTGGATGAAATCTAAATTACGCTGATGTAATTTGCATATTATTCAAGAATTTCATGTTATTCTTTTTATGCAAAATCCCTAAATTACACCAGTATGTCACTTTGTGTAATTATGCTCCATGTGCTGTAATAATTCACAGTGAATGTGCAAATCAAGCTTAAAACTGTGCACATGAGCGGCTGTTCTTTTGCTTTTTGCACTTTTTTGTGTGAAATGGGTCTTGGAGTCAAAAATTACTCATTTTGGGTAATTGCACTGAAATTTCATGTAATTACTAGAAAGCAAAATGTGCACATTTCACACACCCTAACATGCAACCACTGCAGATAAGGTCATATCTGTCGCGGTTTTCTGACTTATAATACTATGGATTTAGGTGAGAATAAGTCATCATAGAGAGGAGTAGGAGACCTCTGTCCATTTTCCTTTTCTACGTAGGGAGTGCAATAAGCAGATCACCTTCGGAAAACCCCCTTGGATCATTCCCAATGTGGGGTACATTAGGTGCCCTGTGTACCCTGAAATACGCCACACAGCAAATTTAACCAGAATAGTCTGGTAGAGATGTTCCCCATAGGTTTGTTAAGTGCTTAACTGATACAGAGGATTAACCTTTATCGTGATTAGTGTAATTGAGTTTTTGGGAGACGTGACTATAGAATCAGAGGAGGTAGAGTTGGAAGAGGAGGATATTCCAGAGAACTTTTACCCAGTCCTTACCACCTATTTGATGGCTAGGGAATTCTCAGTAAGTGGGAGTGTAGAAGTACTAGTGGACTGAACAGACCCAGTATGTACTACAGAAGTATTTTACTCCTGGATTGAACTGGAAGCTTGTGGATGCAGCAAGGCTCTTCCCAAAGTAGGTGAAGATTTGCCCTCTATCCCTACATAATCCATTTGTGTATATTGAAGTGCCTTCAACTTACATTGAACACTTAATGTTGTTTAAGTTAAAGCTCCAACATGCAGGGCAAAGCCTAAGCTTAGGAGCACTCACAATGGCTAGTGCTACCTACATAGGTGCTGCATCCAGAAAGAGACCACCTGTCAATAGCAGAAACTAGAGACGCTTACTGAGATTATAAACATATGTAGACAGTTGACACAGTTTGTACTACAACATCGAGGTACTGAGGTATTAGAAAATGTGTATACATATGCACAGAGAAACGCATTGGCTATTAATCCACCAACTATAATTGCTATGAATAACAAACTAATGGAAATACTGCTTGGTTAGGAAGAAAAACATATCAGTTAGAGGCTGTGTTTTTTCATTCTACTACACAGGATAAACATTGAATATAAATATGTTTTTACCAATGGGTATGGTAATGAATGTACAACAGTGCCCATCAAGGGAAGGCGTGCCTGCTTCCCTGTTCATGACGACGTATGGCATGCATTCGATTGCACCATTGACAGAAGTATTGAAACAAATACAGGAAGAGCATGGAAATTTGCCTGCAGTAGATTAAGGGATGAAGCATATATCTGAGATAAGCTCAGTAGCTGAGATAGTTCTTGGTAAAATTTAAGTGGTGCAACACTATTGCCAAAGATAGACTGCTTCTCCACAAAATAAGAAAGAGGGTCAGTTGCCAAAGATTATATCTCAAGTGTATGTACCCATAGAAAGAGACACCATATGGTTAAGAACCCAGAGACCCCAAACAAAAGCTAGGGCAGAGAATGGAAATCTTCCACACAAAAAAAGGTTACTAGAGCTGCAATGACCCCGAAAGGAGAGTACGATTGCTGGGTGGATTAAAAATAATTTTATCATAGATATTAGGATCAGGAAGTATATATCCTGAGAGACAGGAGAGAAATAAAAGCATCATTCTTCACAGGGTTGTGGAGATAAGAAGGCAGTGTAAAGCAAAGGTGCCTCTTTCTTCCCCAGGACCTGACAACAAATCTATTAAAAGGGAAGAGGAGACAGCCAAAGGACAGAACCCCCAAAACCAACTTTTCAGAAGAAAGGGGTAGTTGGAGGAAGAAAACAAGATGCTTCACAGGATCTTTAACAAGACACTGATAAAATGTACTTGAAAACCAATTTTGAGTTAATTTTTTACCTGGGCAGATCAGTCAGGGAGTCTTTGAATGCAAAATGCATTTATGTTTTTAATTTAAGGTTTTAATTTACAGAGGAAGTGCTATAGATAGTGAGGCCACTATACATATAGTCTCAACTTCCTCCTCTTTGTGTCCTGAAAACACCCCTATGTGCTTAGTTCAGCCTTTGATCTTTTTGTTAAGTCTCACCTATGTTTCCGCAGGAGCGATATGCAAGTTTCTGAAGATAAGGTCCCAACTTCCCTTACCCACCAAGCAAGCCTAACACAGTCAAAGTAAAACTGGTGAAATGGGGGAAGAGGGGAAACAAGGGAAGAGAAATGAAGAGAAATGAAAAATGTCCCAAGACATACCCAGTGAAGAAGGTGAGGTTCAATGCAGTCCTATGTGTTCCTTGAATGTAAAGAACAGAATAGGAATGCTAGTATATGTGCTAGTATTATAATAGTAACTACAAGTCTATCCAAGAGTATCTATTTTGTAAATGGCTTCACTACCTGCTTAACTCCCCTCTTCCACTTATAAATCAATCACTGTATATACAGGTGCAGTGTGCAATCTATAAAAGAGAAAAAAGATACATTTTATATTCACAGCACTGTAGAACAAACAGAAGAATAGAAATGAATGGATCAGTGAAAACACCCACCTAAAATTAAGATATAGCAGTAAGTGAAGTATATCCCAAAAATTATGAATCCATAAGAGATATGGAAAGGAGGCAATTACCATAAATTGTCCCCCTGAGGTAATCAAAATAAAATACGCAAAAAATATGCAGGCTATATGATATAGTCTCATTAAATTCAGGAGAAACTAATGAGGTGTTTCTTCTATTACAGCTTCCTCAAAAATGCACAGAAAGTAAATGGGATCCCCAAGGCCGTGAGGTCAAGAATCAGATAAGTAACACTGAGGGGCCGATTATGATCCGGTTCGGAGCCTTCCGAGCCGCATCATAATGGGCTCCTCGGTTTACTTTCCGACTGCCTAATTGAGATATAGGCGGTCGGAAAGTAATCCGGCCGGTCATTCCAGCTGGCTTCCGATGGGCTCGAAGAGCCTGTCGGCCAGTCGGAATCCGGCCTGTAATCTCAAGGGCGAGCCTTTCTGCCCTTGAGATTACAATGCACGGTTTCCAACATGGTTTCCATGCCAGCCTGTCCAACATGGAAACCATGTCGGAAAGCGTGTTGGTGGATCCCCCAGCAGGGCCCCCTTTGGTGCACGGCCTCCGGTTGGGGGCCGAGGGGGCACCTATGGTGCCCCCCTGTTGATCCCTGCACCTTGTTGCAGGCACCTTGAGGTGCCTCCCAGAGTAAAATGTAGGAATGCAACCGAACAATATTCGGTCGCATCCTAATGAGGAGGTTGGGACTGCCGACCGGGTGTCGGTCGGTCCCAGGACCGACTTGGTGTTGGGCGGAAGGAATTCCGCCAGACTTCGAAATCAGGCCCTTAATGTATGATTGCCAGTGCATAGCCATATACTGCATTACAGCTGTTATCGATGCATTCAGTGTTTTCTTTCTTTTTTGTCTTCGCAGGTTAACAACCAGAGAATGGTAATGGAGCACATCGAGGAGAATGGAACCAGGAGCCAGAGGGAGCAGCCAAACAGCAGCCCGACAAGGACAAGGTAAGTGAACCCAAAGCAGAAGAGCCGTGCTCGTACACTAGAATGCGAAGCGCTCTTCAGCTGTCAAAAAGCCGTTTTATGCCCTTGCTGCTCCGCCCCCACTGCAGAATAGGCCGGAGGCAGAGCAAGCCTGACACTTTTGAATTTGGATTTTGTAGGGTAAGCATCTCTTTTCATTTGCATGCAATCTCTGCTGCATCATCAACCCTTAGAATCTTTACTGTTTTTTTTTTTTTTTAAATCAAGTAAGCTCAGTGCAGAACTTTGTAAAATCTTTGTTGTTGGCAGTGACCACAATTTCTTCTCCTTTTTATTTTTTTATTTTGTTTCTCACTGGATGGCATGGAGTTTGGAGTGGGAGGTGCAGGCAGGACATTCTCGCTTTAAGGGATAATGGAAATTTTTTGATGTTGGAGGCTTGGGAATTTATATTGTTCTCGTTTTCCTTGTATTTTTGTGACTTGTGTTCATATTTGTCAGTATACAGTGTTGTTTTACTGACTGGGCGCTATTCTGCTGTAGGTCTTGTGTAACAAACTGCATTATTTGTTGAAAGGGTGTAAACCAGCTGAAAAGAAAAACCACAGTCTTGTTAGGGTGAACCATAAAAGTTGCTAAATAAGCCTATGCTTAACCCTCTGGTAGCTTGGCACAAAAGCAGTCAAGCAGGCAATGCGTAACGTATTTCTGCAGCATTCATATGGTAATAAAGTGAAAACACAACACAAAAAAAATCTCAACCCAATGTATAAAAATAGAGAATATTTTCTTAAATAAAAAATCCAATCAGTAGAACCGTAGATGTGAATATTTTAGTTAAAATAAGCAAGAATCCATCAATCCCACTAAAGCCCTCTGCATTCAGAGGTAAACATTTTTCTGGATAATCAGGTCTCTCTCAGCGGGGCAAACCAGCAAGTTTAATCTGAAGGGCGAGTCTAAGTCGACAGCTTCTTCTCTATCCCGATCTCGGTCACCCCCCTGTTCTTTTGAGGAAAGGTTGGTGTTGCAAAGTCATCCTGTGCCCTGGGCACCCCCATTTTTTGCTGACTGGTACTGGTGGTAACTGACTCTGACTGTCCGTGGGCTCTGCTGAACCAGGCCGAGGGCCAGTGCTATGCTGAAAACACACTTAGAATACAGTGAAAACACCTGCATACATTAGGGCACACTAGGTATTAGGGAACCCCCTATAATTGGCATGACCTCCCCTATAAGGACCTAGAACATACTAGGGCAAGGGGATCAAAACTACCTTTAAGTCCCAAGTATATAATAGGGCATGACAGTTTAGAGGCCAGCAGCCCTTTCTGCACTTGCATGTGTGCATTGCTGAGGCCTGAGGTCAGTTTAAAAGCAGCCCTGTGTTGCAGGACTGCTTTTAACATGTACATTTTGCCCAAACTCGACAAGTGGATTGTGGGACTAGTATTTTTTTTTGGGGGGGGGGGAGTTTTATATAGCGCAAACTCGACCCGAAGGTATCAGAGCGCTTTACATGAGCACCAGTTGCATTACAGACGTACACATTCATTTTGTTAGGCACCAAGAGATTAAGTGATTTGCCCAGAATCACAGGATGTTGAGCATCCCTGCCGAGACTCGAACCTGGTTCCCCAACTTTGACGTCGACTGCGCTAGTCGTTAGGCCACATCGTCTCCCCTTGAATTGAAATCCGAAACTTTCAAGGACCATCTAGGAGCTTCCAGACCCTTGGAGTAAGTTCTGGACACTTTGGGACCCTCAAAGGAACTTCAGGAAGAAGTTCCAGAAGTTTGGAGAACTTTGGAGTAACTTTTAAAAAAGCTCCATAAGTGGACCGACTCGACCTGGCCAGACAAGCCGGCAATCCTCAACCGAGAGCCGGCCTGTCCTCCAGGTTTGTCCCGCTGAAAAACTCCGAAGGTCCGACTTCCAGAGTTTGACCGGAAGTTGGTCAAAACCCAAGACGGCGAACCCTCACAGAATCCGGCTTGGTGAAGAGCATTGAGGGACCCCGGGAGAAAAAGCTCGGTAAACATTTCTAAGACCGAAGAAGAAAAGGTGACCGACACCAACCACCCACCTTCAACTGCAAGCCGGCCTAGATCCTTGGTTCATCCCGCTGGAAAGCTCTGGAGGTCTGACTTCCATAAGTTCGACTGGGAGCTTGTCGCAAGGCAAGCCAGTGAACCCTCACCAAATCTGGACTGGCTGAGAGCTTTGAGGGACCCTGGCAAGAAAAGCTCCAGAAAAGTTTCTAAGTCAGAAGGTAAAAACTTTGACCGAGACCTACCGCGAGGGGTAGCCGTGCAGGGCTCTATCGCGGTTGGCCTGAAACTTTGACTTTGTTCCCGTCTAGTGTGACCAGATGTCCCAATCGGCACAATAGGTTTTTTGTGCTAAATAGTGTCAAATCTTTAAAAAATCTCCAGTTCCCCACTTTGAATTGTTTTTAATTTTGTTTTCATTTTAAAGATAAAAATATTTCATATTTCTATACATTGGTGTTGGTTTTTTATTGTGTGTTGTGTCTTAATTATTTACTGAATTGGTGTTTTTAAATGCTTTACATACCTGTCTCTGAAGTTAATCCTGCCTGCTCGCAGCCAAGCTACCAAGGGTTGAGCATGGTAATAATTTTCTGAGACCTATTCTGAGCCCTAGACTGTGTTAGTGGCCTTATTGACAGTGGCAGATGCATATTTGCCACTACTAATAGCCCACTTTCCAACAGTTGGCAAAAAGTTTCTAAGTCGGACCTTTTACAGTTTGGATAGGAGTATACTCTAACACCAGCCAAGAGTAAAGGCCCTGAAAGTCCAGTTGGAATTGGTCATTGGGGCAGTTGCAGGAAAAGGCCTCAGAAAGCTTGTTGTGTCCCTGCTGCTCAAACAAGAGGTCAGCCAACTGACCCGTGGCGTCACTTTTGGGTTCCTGGTTTCAAGATAATCAGGTCCAGTCTTTCTTAAGAGTCTTCAGACTGCAGGGCTGTGCACTGAGAAGGAATACTGGGGTCGCCATATTAATGCTCAGTACCAGCTTGTGGGTGAGGAAACCCATGGCCACTCCCTAACCAAAGGGGAGAAAGTTCCCAATAGCCACTTACTACTTTTAGTACAAAAAAATCGCAGGGGCACCTGATAATATATATTACATATTGAGATACGACAATCGCACACACCAACTTAAGGACCACACCAATTGCAACAGCACGGATGCAATATATATTATCAGGTGCCCCTGCAATTTTCTGTACATAGGTCAGACTAGACATAAGGTTAAGGCTTGCATGCTTCAACACTGCAGCAGAATAAGGTGCAAAGTTCAGGGTGCCCCCCTTGTCGAACACAAATACATTTGGACACACCGCAGAAAGTTTGAAATGGATGGTGATAGAAAAGGTCAGCACCAACCCAAGAGAAGGCAACTTCTACAACATATTAAATCTGAGAGAGTGTAAATGGATATACAATTTGGATACAGTAGCCAGGGGTCTCAATGAATATGAGGTTTCAAGACAGGCCTCTACACTGTAGCATTGTAACACTCTTGATGTACACCTGTTTCCTTAAACTAAAGAACACCAGCTGGGACATTATAAACCTACACTGTACTTGCCCTATCAACTCGAATATCATACTATGCTACCTTCTAAGAAGCTAGATAGTTTGCATAACCTGAGATCCCAATGTGCGATTGCATTTTAATTTGTATATTTTTTCCCTTGAGGTCTTTCACTGTTTGTATTATGCTATTTTAACCACATATAATTGTGCCTGTAATCATCAATTATATGTTCACGATATTCATTTTGTAGACTG
This sequence comes from Calotriton arnoldi, assembly GCA_963921515.1. Classification (NCBI taxonomy): domain Eukaryota; kingdom Metazoa; phylum Chordata; class Amphibia; order Caudata; family Salamandridae; genus Calotriton; species Calotriton arnoldi. Next base: position 189,032 of record CAWUFW010001273.1, read on the forward strand.
TATATTGGTACCCAGGTTATTTTAAAAATATCTAATATTACATGAATGTGATTGCCCACCATTTTTTGAATATCCTACTCATATTGTTTTCCTTTATATTGCCCAACTCTTCCTATGGGGCTTTATTACCCTGTCCATTCGAAAATATAGTCGCATTTGGTATTGATGTATGGCACTTCGAATTATATTAGTTCTATTCAGTGCCACCCGGGTTTCCACCTTCTTTGGGACCCTTGCCCAAGCTTCGTTGCTGGACCATTAAGAAGAAAGACTAAGCTCTCCGGTTTTCTTACCGGAGTCAACGTGCACGTTTCATGTACACATGAGCGTGTTTAGCTTCTCTGGCTCACCACGCGCTTGGTGCCTGTAAGGACACTCTACCTGGGATCACAGCAGCGGTATGAGCTTGAGCGAACACAGCGCTCTGAACCCACTAACTGATCTATGCCTGTCTTCCTTTTTAAATCACTTTGACGAATGTTCCCCTTTTTTCAATTTTCAGTCCTCATTACGGTACATTCGCCGACACGCGGCCACTTTGGAATTAATTTCCTGTCCCCTGTGTGGCCGCTTCTAAAGTTTATCACTGAAGTTTCCTGAACCACTGGGTGAATGCGGGTGCTCTCCAGTGTTTAAATATTTTGTTGCTGCATGTATGCCGCCCGTTTTAGACTGTCCATTGCTCTTTTACAGCTGGCACTAATGAACATTTGGCAGTTATTGAACTGAATCCTCAAGCGATCGCCCACATGATGAGGTAGGTTCCTCGCATGTTTTGAACTAGCCCGCTTGTTAGGTTACCAACCCCATGTAATTGATATGTGATTCTTGATGGCTACTTTGAGCCACTCACTTTTGATCAAGAGGGAAGGGTGTACAGTGAAGGAACACCATCCCCAACATGTGGTGCGGCTGCACTTCTGTGAGGTTAGTAGTTCTCTGTGCAAGTGGCGATGCAAAGGTTTTTAATGGGACCCACATTAGAACTAATTAAGTGTGTCTTTTTTAGGTTGCCCTATATAAATCACCCAACTCTTTACCTTCCTGATGAAGACCCGCATGTAAGGACCTAATCTACCTTATGCAACAGTTGGGTCAAAACGTTGACAAAATTTTACCATTCCAGCCTGGACTGACTATATATATATATATATATATATATATATATATATATATATATATATATATATATATATACATATATATATATACATACACACCCTTGAGTGGTGTGGGTTTGATCAAGTCACCACCCATTGTTGAACAAAAGAAAAATAAGAATGCATAAATCTCTCAGGCAGGCTTCTTGGCCTTGGCTAACTTCAGTCTCTCATGGCCATGGTTATTGAACTATTATTACTGTGTGAACACTTATTAATTCCGTTTGACTTTCCATTCTGATCACTGCACACATGAGCATGTCTATTAACACTTTTTTCTTCACTACTTGGAGCAACCACTATAGAATAAACTCTAGGAGTATTATATATATTATGAATGATTTTGATATATAAAAATTAGTTTGATTATTCGACTCATTATTAAGTGTGATTTATTTATAATCTTGTTTTTCGCTCGCCTAGTTTGCAAATTAAATATTGGATTTATTTTGGATTGCGTGCCAGTAGGACCCAATTTTTTGTACACGCTGGCAACCTCGGCATCATTCTCGACAGCCAACTGACCATGAAATGACAAGTCAACACAGTCACCTCCTTGTGCTTCTACACCCTTCGCATGCGCCTTAGAATCTGTAGATGTATCCCAATCAACACCAGAAAGACCGTCATGCAGGCCCTCATCACTAGCTGCCTCGGCTATGGCAACGCCCTCTACACCAGAATCTCCACCCAGCTCCTCAAAGACTCCTGACCATACAGAACTCAACAGCCAGACTCATCCTGGACCTCCCCAAGCGGACCCACCTCACCCCTCACCTCAGAAACCTCCACTGGCTACCCATCCACAGGAGATGCCAGTTCAAGATCCTCACGCACGCACACAAAGCTCTTCAGAACCAAGGACCATCCTACCTCAACCATCAATTGAGCTTCCACCTGCCTGCAAGACAGCTGTGCTCTGCCTCTCTCACTCTGGCACACACCCACGCATCCACCACTGCTGGAGGGGCCGCTCCTTGTCCTCCATCGACGCCAAGGCCTGGAATGACCTGCCCCTCCACCTCCGAACAGCACCCTCCCTGGCAGAAAGAAACTCAAGACCTGGATTTTCAAAGGAGACACAGCACCCTCTGCGCCCAGATACCCCTAGGGGTGACAGTGCTGCGCTATGCAAATACTGATTGATTGAGTCCACTAGTAGCATTTAATTTGCAGGCCCTGGGTGCAAGTTGTACTAGAGACGTAATTAATGAAATGTGCCACTTAAATATATGCCAATTTTATCATGTTTAAAATGGAGTGCACAAGTACTTTGCCAATTGGTTAGCAGGGCTAAAATGTGCAGAGTTCTATTGCCAACAGAAATGGGTTCAGCTACAGAAAGCAAAAATGTAGGGGAATACCATACAAAGGTTGGTCATTTCCATCCTGCGCCCCCCTGCAACAGACATCAGGGAAGGCTATCCATCCTCATGGGAGTTCTCACTGCTAAGGCGGAAAATCAGTAAAGCTCATCACCATTGGTGTGGTCAGTCCCAGGGCGGCGTGCCCTATTAAAATTCCCTGTAGCGAGATAGATCACCTCAACAGTTTTGGATTCCTACCCCTCCTTTGCATCAGCCATCTGAGGGGCCTGGGTTCTGTCTGAACCTGGCAGTGAGTCACAAACAAGCATAGTCACAATTTCTTCAGTGCCCAGACTACTGCAAATGTCTCCTTCTCAATTGCATTCCACCTCTGCTCCCTGGGAAGAAGCCTCTTGCCATTGAAGACTACAGGTTGGTCCAAAACCTCATCATTTAGCTGTGAGAAGACACCCCCTATGCCAAGGCTCTTAAGCATCTGTAGGCACTAAAAATTCAACATTTAGGGAGCACAATGGTGGCTCTGAGCCCAGAAGCATGTCACAACTTCAACAGCAGCATGCGCTACTATTGACACAGTTGCCATATATGAAACTTACACCACCAACGGCATCACTTTCACTTACTACATCTGCGATAGGTTGGTTTATAAATAATCTAGGACTTACAACAAGACAAATTTGTCATAGGTAGTAGGAAAGTGTGATGTTGAAAGCTTTGGGTTTTTCTAACGTTCATTTAATTCTATATTATGAATGCTGACATTTCTTTAGTAATTTCCATCAGCCTAATATATATTGTTTATCTCTTGGTTGTGCATAATACATAATATATAACCTGTTATTATAAAACACCAACAGTTACGTATGTCTACCTGTTTTCGGGGTCCTGGGTGAGGGTTCATGAATGTACATTTAACCCCTGCAAATAAGAGCTTCTCTGTTGCTTACCACTCTGGATCTAGATGAGCCTAACTTGTCATAGAGGGAAGTAAGAGATGCCTGTCTGTTTTCCTTTTCTTCAAAGGGAGTGCAATAGGCAAGACCCCTTGGGGATAAAAAAATCTTTCCAGGTGTGCCCTTTGATTTGTAGGTTCACAACAGCACCCAAAGCATTTGCATAATTTTCACATAGGTCAAGATTTCACAAGTCATGTTCTCTACTCCTTTCTTGATTTTCACAAGGCGCCTGACTTGATGAGTCATCATTATACCTCATATCCTTGATTCCTCCAGTTGAGTGTCTGTTACAGTGCAAGCATTTCTAAGATGAGCTCCTAAGCATTTTGCACCTATGGGATGATTATCTTATTTACATCATGAAATATGTGTCAGTACAGTATGGATGAGTACCCCCATATGTAGAAGAGCATTTAGAATATATATCTGGTATTAAGGGCCCTTTCTTTGAAATATAGACCCAAGTCACAGGTGAGGAATAACGTTGGCCTGCATGTACGTCAACAAATATTAGAACATTGGAATATTGGCAGATTCTTCTAACACAATGGAAAGGCTTGGGCCAATAAAGGCTGGTATAGATCTTCAACTCCAACATTCCAATGTTTGTCTTTCTTTTTATAATCTAGAACATTCTGTCATCAGAGGATAGAATGTTCTAATAATAAAATAGCCATCCCTCCACTCAGGACACTGGTGGTGTTGGAGAGGATAAGAGCAATAGGATGTGCACAGAAGCAAGGAGGGGGAACATGGGTGTTTAAGGGAGTGATGGCAGCAATACAACCAGGCATCAAGAAAGTGGGGGGACTGCTATTGTAGCAGCATGAACGGTTTCCTGCTGCCACATAGGACAGTTGAAACGGCCCTCTTTCCTTTAAAGAAAATTCCCACTTGAAGTTTGCCTAGACACAAGCCTAGAATCAAAGGTGGATTTATTTTCTAACTTTCAAAGAATTCAAAGTATAAACCATCTCAAGCAGGTCTAACTAGAAAGTTGTTTCTAACCAATTAATGTCCCAGTCAAAGTCAAATCCATTAGCAAGTCACAATGAACCAGACAGTAAGCAAGCTTAGAGTTGCATCTGGAAAAAAATAGATGTCAATTTTCAATGTATTGTAAGCAGATTGAGTTTAAGCTCAATACCTCTGGACCAAAGATGTGGAACTTCATCTCACAGGCATCATTACATCCATGAGTTAGGGAGTCAAAGCAACTGCAGGTCCAGAAGATTGAACAGCAAGTTGAGGCAATATTGAACTTAACTGTATGTCTAGCCATTATTTGGTCATTACCTTCTGCTAGAAGATGGTGAATATCTGGCTCAAAGACATTGAAGCAATTGTTATTGCTGAAGTGGGAAATTCTGTCAGATGAGGGGATCTTCCAGAGACCATGGGTGAACTGAGGTTTGATGGCTACTATTTTTCAAGTTCAAGTTCAAGATACTTTATTCGGATAAAAGTCATGTCCATAAAAGTGCATCAAACACAACAATTTAAAAAAACACAAATAAATAATCACAGTGAAAATTCATTAACATTTAGGCATAAATACAAGGTATTTTGAAGCACACGAAACACATTTTCAAGGGTTACACATCGTGTTGCGGGCCCGCACGGCAATTCTCAAAAAAGTGTTGACGCGAAAGATTAACTCTTTATCTGCCAATGTGAGGATGCTCCAGCGAGCATCTTCCAGACTAATGGGCACAATTTCTTTTAAAAACTGGACTAAAAGCCATTTGGCGTACTTTCTATAAAACTTACAAAAGAATAAAAAGTGTAAAATGGTTTGACCGCTCTGTCCGTCACACGGGCAGAGTAGGGAGTCAAGATTTGCATGATACCCTAAAGGAAAACAAAGGAGATATTTTACTGTACCTGCCCTTAAGCGGAAGAGAAGACCCCTCTCCCAATGACTCATGGGCAGGGTGAGATAGGTAGCTGAAGGGTACACAATATGCTCAATAGTCATAAAGTTAAAAACAGACGATTTCTTAGATTCCCTCTCCATCCTTTCTGTGCCATAGAGTGTGTAAAGTGCAGTCCTAAGAGCATTTTTGTGTACAGTCTCGGCTGTGCTTGGACTTAGGAAAACCCTGCCAAGATTGACACTGCATAGGCTCTGTTTCACCCCAGACAACCACGAGATGTCCAGCCCTTTCTCACATCTAATGCACTCTCTTATAATCTCTCTCTTGTGAGAGTCGCTGCCGGATCTTTCCATATTGCGAGCCAAAATAAGGCAGGGCGGGCCCTTATAAAATCCTCAATGTAGTTCAAGTTGAGTTCTCTGTGGCACACGTACTGAGCAGTGGAGATTGGAGCATCTCGTAACTTCCTACAAAATCTATTTTCTTCTTGTTGGATACCATGGCTTCTAGCAATGCCCCAAACCTTGGCACCATAGGTAGCTGTAGGTAAACACTGAGGGACTTATTTACAAGGCACTTGCGCCACTTTTGTGTCATTTTTAACATGGGAAAAGTGACGCAAAAGTGGCGCAGGGGGCTTGTAAATCTGCCCCAGAGATTTAAATTTTTTTTAAATGGCTAAAATGGCCCCAGTTCTCTTGGGCCGGGGAAGACTAAGGATAGAATTGGAGGCCTTTGAGAACTTGTTCCTGCAAAACGCCATATGTTCGGACCAGGAACCGTTCGCAGCAAAGACCAACCGGAGGTATGGAAAAGTGCTGGTGCTTTTTAGTGTTTGATTACCCACAGATATAGAATTTAGTGGATATTTCCTCGGCCCACAAGACATTATAAAGGATTTTTTTTAAATTAGTACTCAAGTCCAGACTGGCCATAAAGTCGACAAATTCCTGCACTAATGTACGTAAGGCGTTGGGTGTGCGGCCCATTAAGACCGCGTCATCGGCATATAATAGCAGGGGGAGTTTTTTGCCATTTACTTTAGGAACATCGTTAGTCAAAGTAATCAATGATTCATGCAGACTAATAATGTAAATGATAAAGAGAAGAGGGGCTAAGACACATCCCTGTCTGACCCCTCTGCCTACTTTGATATCATTGGAAACATCACCCCCGCTGCGGATCCTAACCCGGGCCTTCAGATCTTTATGTTGGTGCGCCAAAAAGTGCACCAATGTCTCATCCAAGTCATAAGCTAAAAGGATGGACCATAGTCTCGACCTATTGACGAAGTCAAAGGCAGAGGTCAGGTCCATGAAAGCCAAGTATATTGGCGAGTGCTGGGCTATGGTATATTTGCCAATGATTAAATTAAGATTTAAATATTGTTCGTTGGTTCCCACTTTGCTCCTAAAGCCCAATTGGCATGGCTCTAAAATACCGTTTTCCTCAGCCCAGTCTGAGATCTTGTTAAATAAGACTGCCCAGGATTTTTAAGGTATTATCCATTAAGGAGATTGGTCGATAACAGTTAGGTTGTGTAGTGTAGCTCCTATTTCCCTAATAGGCTCTGCGCATTGGAATAATATCCCCTATAGGTTTGACATAGGACTAAGGTCAGTATGTCCCTATCGAGTATATTAAACTTAATTACTTGTGCCAGCTAGCTCAGAGTCCACTAGAAACTCCTTGGATAACAAGAAGGGAGTAGTTTCTGGCAGCCGCAAAACATGACAACTTTGTTTCCCTTTAGAATCAGAGCGTGTCCCAGAGTCGTGGAAACAATAGATAACTATTTCACTCAGCTCAATCGTGCATGCTTAGTTTTCCTCAAAGTTACACAGAAAGAATAGACGGGCGTTTCAATAAAAGATTTATTGAACAGTCTTGTTTCTCGTGTAAGTTAAATGTGCTGTTATGATCACAAGACAGTATGCAAGATAAATAATGTACAGCGTAAGCAGTAGAAATAAATAATACTGCGCTAACATGATCTTTAGTAGATATTCATTTGCATAAATAACACAGACTAAAAAATGCGAGTACTCATACGAAGCATTGCTAAGCTAGTTCTACCCCAATGTACCTAACCTAGGTGTAGGGAGAGTGTATGAAGTAGGTGAAGTATTCCTTACTATGGTATACTAAGAGTATGTTAAGTCTAGTATGTCTAGTATGACAAGTATGCCAAGTATGCCAAGAGTCCCTCTAGGTTCTAGTCAGCTCCATACCTTAAGAATGAGAGAGGTAGGAATCTCTTGCCAGATTCGAACTCCAACACCCCGCAAGGGAAGTCAGATCACTGGAAGCTGGACTCTCTGCGTGCAGGGATGACAGCGTCTTCTCAGTGCGTCAGGCCGGGAAACGGGCTCCTCTGAAGTCGAGGTCTCCTCTAGTTTACAAGGGCTAGGGAAGGTATATTTATACCTGAGAGGTACCTCAGAATGTTAGCATTGACGTGAATCGGACAGCGGAAGACGTCATGAATGAACCCCTAAGGTATAATGGTTCATGCATAATAGATGAGTCCTAGAAGAAATCAATAGTCCTGTGCTAGGGAAACTCCCGAAGCCTAAGGGTCTGTTCTTCAAGAACTCGTTGTGACGTTAGGGTGGACGGATGTCGGAGACCATGCCTGCATTTGGAGTGCACGGTTTAATGCCTAAATAAGGACTGGGATTTTATGCCTATATAAGGGCAGGGTGAATTGTGCCTATATAAGGACATGATACAGGAAAGCCCGTGTATGGACACCCTAAGAGGAATACAACACCCACTCCACTTTCGTGTGTACGATAATACTAAAATGCTAAACATTTAAAATGCTAAACATTAAATGGAGTACCGCATATTGCTAAAATATTTCATAAAACCATTTAAAAGGCATTTAAAAAACCTATTAGAATGCAAAAGGTACTGTACATTTGAAGCATTGCTTTTCATTTCAGGCAGATATTTAAAATAAAATACAATATGAATGAAATTAGCAGTAATATTTACATTTGATAGAAAATGATCGATAAGTTGTTCAAAAATTAAAGTCATTTCATGTCATGAAAATGAATGAACTTTTTAGACAAACAAGATGACTAAGTGTCTGTGGAAGTACCACGAAGTCTGTACTATAAGGCTAGTTCTACTTTAAGCAGATTGAAGTGCCATTTTAGTTCGAAAAATGGAAAAAAGATCAATTTGGGGAAGAGTTCCAAGTTTTTGAAGTATGAAGGCCAAATTGTTACTGAATCTCTGGAACACTGTGGGCTGAATCAGAGTCAGTTTACGGGTCTGGTGTAAACATGAGATCATCTATTTCCATAGACAAAACATCGTCCACTGAAGTTGGTGTCAGTTGGAACACCTTGTGTAGTAGATTAATTGCACAGAGATGTGAAGCATCGCTTTCAGCATAGGTTGCCGCAGCAATGTTCGCGTCCGTTGTTACCTGTGTGCCTGTAGATCTTTCTCGTACCTCAGCAGCAGCCAGAAGCGTCTGTGAGATCTCAATGAATGCTGACATCAGGATTGGCAGCCTCTGGGGACAACACAGAGCATGGGCCGTTATCGGGACCAGCAGAGTATCGACATCCGTTGGCGTTGCTGATGGAAATGTTAGACAGGTGTCCAACACGCATTCTTCACCGCATAGCAGGCATCGTAGAACAGGTAAGATGCAATCTTGCCAGATTGGTCTGAATGACAGGAACCACGTGGTATTAAGGTCCTGTAGACGAGTCATGCCCAAAAGCTGTACTATTCGCTCACGGCACTTTCGTTCAAGGAGAGCTTTCTCCATTTCGCTCGGAGTGATGTCTGGGAATAGGCTGTCCATAGCGTAATAGCAGGAAGAGAAATAGAATTCCGGCAACAAGTGCTAGAATTAACGGTATGCCACCAAACACCGAATGTGCAAAGTTCGGGATGATTCCGAGTATTGCCTGGAAAGGTGCTAACAGACCGGAACAGATGCTCTTAAATACATGTACAATTCCTGTTGTATCAGACATGTTAAAGATACGTCCTATCATTTCCACGAAATGTATAGGGCAGTTTGTACGTATTAAAGTCTGTATCTCAGCCGAAGTCCTTGCTACTTGTAGATCATAGGTTTCTTTGGCCGAGGTCAAAGGCACTGTTTGCTGTAAAAGCATGGCTTTCATTCTGCTCAAAGTATCAAATCTTATAAAAGAGACGTTCAGCGAAGGCCATAGAGGCGACTCCCTGACTGTGTCTATTGGGGCAAACAATACTTGCATACATCAAGTGACCCTGGAGTTGACCGTTACTAGATATGGGATGCCTGGCAACATGCCGCAGCAACTCTGATCATTCAACATGAGGTAACTCCCATTAGAAAGTTGTCCAAACGTTGGATTAATCACAGCAGCTGGTGTACCCTGCTGATGGCAAGACAAATTTGCCACAGAACCATTACAAGCCCTGTGTAAAGAAATGTCCTGACATATAAGTGAACCGCTCAGTGAACGTTTACAGTGTGTACCGCTCAAAAACACTTCACGATCCCCACTCCAACATCTATATGTATACGGTAAATCCCAAGATGTCTTAATGTATTCCTTACCCAACCTTTCATATTTGCCTGCTTGCATTTGTTTGAGGCAATACTGAAACTGAAAAGTAGTCACAGGTAATGTGATTTTGCCACGAATGAGCCATTCTGTAGCTGGTTTTTCTGCCACTGTGAATGGTAACTTTTCCAGTTTGTCAATGCTCAGCACTGTATACTTTGCTCCTCTTTGTGCCAGTTCGATCTGTTTATCAGTTAGATTGTATTCTGCAAACAGAGCTGATGTGTTGATGAAACGCCAAGGCACATAGCCCGCACGCAAAGATTGCAGCGTCCAGCTTAATAACACAATAGAACGTAATTGAGATTGGCCTTGTTGTAACATCGCCAAATCTTGTTCTAGTATGTCGATAGCAGAGGATACAATGCCATCCAATGAATATATTCTGGAGGACAAAGTTGTTAACCCATTGTCGACCACAGAGAGGGTTTTCTCTAAATAATACGATCAAGTTCACGTATTCGTTCTGCGGCCTCCATCTGTGACACTTTCCATGCTTCATTATAAGCAGCATAAATGCCGGCATATATGAAACGTTTTTGGCGCGGTTTTCTTGGTCCAAGCAAGAATTCCCTTATGTCTGCGTCTTCTTTAAGTAAGGATAATTGCTGTTTCACATCCTGCAGTGTAGATTTCTGAAGCCAATCGAGGCATAATTTTCCTACACTGTATGTTGTTACTACCCCCGGGTGCTGTCTTTGGACGTATCTTGGGTCTGGCCTATGAATAGTAAAGCCCTGAGTTTTATTCAGGAATCTTTCCTGACAGTTGTTCGTGTCTGTGGGCCAGATCAACCATTTTTTCCAATCAGGATTTGATCTGTTGAGTTGTAGTATATTGTCAACTGTCACCACTGCCTGTGTATTATTATCACTGGCAGGTGTTGGTACAGAAGGTGTCTTCATCTCTGATCTTGGCTAGTCCAAGACAAGATGTTTGTTGGACAGTTTCATTCAAAAACATTATTTGTTCAGGGATGATACAGGCTCTAAATAACGCTTCTATCCCCTGCACTTGCCAATCTTTAGTACCCCACACAGTTTTTGTGTCTATTGTGTCTTTCCATAAGTCGAAACCCTGTCTAGACAGTTGGGCAATAAATATTGCAGAGTAAATCTGTTTCGTATTTGTTAACATAATTTTCAGTCCTGTTTTGTTTACATTTTTATAGTAAAACGTTTCTGGATCAGATGTATTGTACCCTGAAAAATATGGAAACTTGTTAGCAAATGTTTTTGAACTACCGTGTGGTGGTGTAGGACAATGCTCCCATTGGTTAAACAAACACATTTCTAGGGTATGCAGATTTATGCAAATAATGATGACCATAGTGGTTGTAGCAATACAGCTTTTCATAGTCTGATGAACCCTCTAAATATTCATTTTTAGAAAATGCAGCAGATTTTTGTAGGTCAAACATTATGTTGTTAACAGTCTCAAAGTCCCAATCATCAGAATAGGTACTGGACGAAATTAGATCACTTAGTGAAATTTTAAACAAATGTGGAATGTTCAATTGTTCCGTCGGGCCGAAGATATCAAAATCTGTTTTGTCCCACACTATACCATCCTGTATAGGAACGGCTGTGATGTTCACTTATGACAAGTCTCTTGCTTCACGATGGGAAGATTTATGAGGTTTCAAAAGTACGTTCACGTCTTTTCCTTCAGTATTCACATGGATGTATCTGCCACTTATAAGCACGCTCACAGTTGTAACCAAAGCTAGCCAGAGCAGGAAAACAAAAAGTCCAGATGTAATCCAGAGTTCAATCCATAGAGAAACCAAATAAGTCTTTTTCAGAAAGTGAAGAAAGTCTTGTACTTGCTGCTTGAATTTCAATGATGCTGGCGTCGTTTCAGGTTCACTCGGATCTTCTGAGAACGTATCAAAGTTAATGAAATAGCCAGAAGCAGTTCTGTAAATTGTTGGAATTGCATCAGGATTTGTAGAAATCGCTGGAACCAGTTGATCACTCACTACATTGGTGTAGACAGGTGTATTTGGATGAACTGTTACTTGGTTTTCAAGAGGGACGAGTTCCATTGCATTGTTGCTTAGTCCTTCATCTGTTACAGCTGAATTCTCAATTGTTATCAGTCTTTCAGTCTGAACCTCTTGGATAGTAGCGAGAGGAGTGCGTCTGCTACTAGGTCGGAGTCCATGAGGCCTACTATTTAGTGTTGGCCACATACTGTGGTTTGATGAGGTCGATGGACACAAATCTTTTCTCCTTTCTTCCAGCAAGGGGCGGCAGAAGTACTGTTCTTGTTCCTTGAACTGCTAGGACAGGTACTGGTTGTCTGTAAGAAGGTCCAAATTCCTCCTTGTCCGCAATTTTTTTCTCTGACTAGATCCCCAACTTTTGGAATCCAGACAGGCCTTGCTGGGACCGCCGGTTTTTCCCCAGTGGTGGTTGGCTGTAGGAATACGTTGCTTTGTTTAGTTCTTAACTCATTCAGTTCCTGTGAAACAGCCAAACGATCTTGGATATCAAACGTTTTATTTTCCACCACTGGGCCTACGTGATCGAGATCTGGTACCCACATTCTTGTCCCAAATAGGACCTCATATGGAGTGACCCCCCCTAGAGAACTTCTTGGCAGGTTATTCAATGAGCGTTGGACCCCATAAAGATGTTTGACCCACCCATCACCCGAACCTAATACCCTAGCTGTTATAGACTGCTTTATGTCCCGGTTTTTCCTTTCCACAACCGAATTTCCCTCAGGATGGAATGGAGAGGAGTACCGCAATGCAACGCCCAGACTGGCCATGGCTTCTTTGTAAGCCTGAGAGCTAAACGCAGGGCCCTGGTCAGAATGTAGCGTGCCTATTGCGTATTTGCCGATAAAGACTTGCAAATCTTTTATAACAGTTCGAGCGTCAGACGGCGCTGAGGCCATATCCATAGGAACCTAGAGCATGAATCCACTGCAACCATGATATATTTATAGTTACCGTCCCTTTGCAAGGGACCGCAGTGGTCCAGGTAAACACAAGCTAATGGTTTGTCTGAAATTAACAGGGGTGTCTGCGCAGGACGTTTCACTGTTGAGACTTTCATCTGTTGGCAAATATCACATTCTAAAACATAGTTTTTAGTTTGTTTCCTAATGCCAGGCCACCAATATCTTTGCTTGAGTAAAGATACTGTTGCAGAAACACCTGCATGGGCAGAAGCTATCCCTTCGTGTGGTGCTAGGATTAGTCCTAATCTGCGTTCCTTGTTTGGAATTACCCTATCCCCCACTCCAGGGATTCGAGCAAAAGGAACGTTGTTCGCATCAATTACATAAGAGTACTTGAGTGGAAACTTTTTTGGTAACGCTGCACTGCTGCCCTTGCTTGAAGCATTGACAGCCAACATTATCTCATCGTCTATTTTTGTTTTTGAACAAGTGATCGCAGCTACGGAAGCCGTCTGAACAGCCCCCTTTGCGGCTTCGTCAGCCAATGAATTCCCTGCAACGTGAACGCCATCACGTTGATGACTCAGTGTGTGGATCACGTGAGCCTTTGGTAGTTCGTTTTTTAACTGAACTACTTGTTCTCAAAGCATTTTGTGCTTTATTGTGCCACCTTTCGCATCTTTGACACCCTTTTCAAGCCAGTTTTGTATATATTCATTATACGACTGAACACAGTAAAGGAATCGCACACTATCAGTGTGGGGAATTCTCGATCTGTACTTTCAAGTGCCAGTTTGAATGCTTGTAGTTCAGCTCGCTGAGCTGTACAATCTCCTAGAGACTGGGTTTTTGTGACCATAGATCTGAAGATGCCATCTCGCATGCGACCTTTAACGATTGCACACGCTGCACTGTAAGCTTGCTTACTCCCTGTTGCGGGTTGTGCGGATCCGTCAGTGTAAATTATGAATTCGTACTGATCGAGAGGCAGAATCTCAGTGGGCAGAGGACATTCTTGTTCATATTGCAGGAATGCTTGTGTTTTTAAATCTGGATCAAAAACATATTCAACATCTGTTGCAGCAAGAGAATTAACCCATTGTATCCATCTTGGATGTAATGCTTTAGCATTTGGAATGCTTGCTTTTGTGACCGCTTCTAAAGCTGGTACTGGGGTTACGACAATAATGCGTTTCCCTTGGGCTAGGGCTCTTTCTTTTGCTACAGCAGTTTGAACTACTGTTAGAATTTTTTCAGTTGAACTGAAGCGCATTTCCGCTTGTGTGTACAAATGAGGTTTGTATGCAATTGGTATTTTCTCACCCTCATTGAAGGTTAAGTAGGTGAATCCGCATTGACCCGAATTTATTCGGATCACCAAATTGCGTTGACTTACGCGTGTTTGTAAGTGATTTGTTGCTAACATGTTAGCCTGTAGTGAGCAGCAAGATTTCTGTGTGTTCTTGTGTCCAATTCTTGATTGAAAAATCAGGTTTGATTAATGCGTATAGAGGTTTAACCCTTTCTGCGTAGTTTAGAATGTAAGTTCTACCAAAGTTTAGGAAACCCAGGATGGATTGTAAGTTTTTAGCGTTTTGGAGGTTGGAGCAGCGCACATTTCTCTAGAAAGTTAGCTGCCAAGCTCTTGCCTTCACTTGAAAGCTCATATCCTAGAAATAGGACATTGAGATGGGCAATTCGGGACTTTTTAAAGTTGAACTTGTAGCCCTCAGAGGCGAAGCCCAGTATAATGGTGCTCACCCTGTTCAAGTGTTTATCCAGGTCATCATCTGTCAGATAGATGTCATCGACATAGGACAATGCCTCATTGTTATATATTTGTAGTAACTCCGTTACCCTCGCTGAGAATAAACCTGGGCTGTTCTTGAACCCTTGTGGGAGTCGACAAAATTGACGCTGGGTCCCCATTATGGAGAATGCTGTTAAGTACCTGCTTTCAGGTGCTATGTTTTGACAAAAGAAACCATTTGAGAGGTCTAATGTTGTTTTGTATTTTTTACGCACAATGTTATTCATTAATGCTGTGCTATGTGCATTTTGCACTGCAAAGGTTTTAGAACAAGTGTTTAGGTGTCTGTAATCCAAAACTAGACACAAAATATTGTCTGGTTTGGAGACAGGAAACAAAGGATTGTTCATTGAGGAGGTGCATGTTTCAATCACCCCTTGGTATTCAAGTTGATCTAAGATCTCCCCGACCTGTTTTTAGCTTCTTGCTTTATTGGATACTGCCTTTGTGCAGTTGGTTCAGGTTTCAGATGTATTTTATGGTGAGATGAGTCCTCATCCCATCCTACATGATTTTTATATAATGCTGGGGCCTGGGCTACTGCCCATTTCCTGGCATATGTATATTTTAGGTGAATTGGAATATGGTTGGAGAAGGCAGGCATAATAATGTCCTCGCCGTGTGGGCACTCCCTGACAAATTGTGGTGGCCAGTCTTTTTCTGCTAGAAGTATGTCATAGCCCCTTGATAGTCTTTCCCAAAAAAGTGCTTTCACCTGTCTAGGTATGCCTCCCTCCATCCGGAGTGTTATTTCATATAACTTTTGTGGAGTACTAACCCTGGTGTCTACAGTCTCAACTGTAATGTACTCATTCAAGTCCACTATCTCCAGAAGTTCCTTCAGGTTCTGGCGAGCTATTGTGACTTCTCCTGCACTGTCCAGGATTGTCTGAGCCCATTCTCCGTTCTTGAGTTGTGTTCTCAGTATTCTCGGCATGTCTGATCTTCAGACCTGCTACTTTCTTTTTGGAGAATTGAGGTTTTGTTTTGTTTTTCGTAGCGTGTTTTTCTTCTTTGGATTTTACGCGTTCTTCTCTATGTTCTGACCGTCCTCTTCTTTCCGAAGTCTGTGATGAGATCTGAAAGGGACAAGAGGAACGAGTATCAGTATCTTGATACCTGTCAGGTTTTCTCAAATTATCCCTATTCCTGAGGTTATACCTCCTTTCAGAGGGCTAATTTTGAGGAGACCTACCTCGGGATTGAGAACGTTTCTCGTTTGAATTTTGTTTATTAGTCTCTCACTTCTTTTTAGAAGATGTAGGAGTTTGTTTAATTGAGTCCTTCTCAGGACTTTCAGATAGTTTCGGCTTCACTGGTCTTCCACCCAAACTATCTCTGCATAATTCTGCATAAGATTGTTCAATTATTCTGGGTAGTTCAGTTTGATGTTCTGTAACATCAAATTCCCTATAATTTTGGCGGATCGCCACTGCTGCTGCCTCCTTTAATATTAGATAATATTATTGTTGAGACCTGGTCGAAATTTTTCAGTAATTTCATACCTAAATTTAGAGCAGGCTCTGCCCCGTATTCGTTTTGAATTTGTTTCAGGACATCTGGGATTACCGCAATTGACGGAATACTGTGTTTTAGTATAGATGGCAGCAAAGACTGAGCCCCAAGTGGTGCAGTCTTCCAGTTGTGGTGTGATCCCCATCGGTAAACTTATTGTTAGGATTCTGTGTTTCTCATACGGGCTAGTATTTGGAAATACTGCTTCGATTTGAGTAATTTGAGCTATCCAGAATGGAATTTGCTCACGTTTTGTGGGCATTTTACCCATGACTGCGTAGAGAGTCTGTGGTGTAATTTTTAGTGTATTCCCCTGTTGGGGAGTTGGATTTGGAAGTGTCAGTGGTTGCTGGACTGTGAAAGTCCGCATGACATATTGGACCAGTTGTCTGTAGATTTTTATTATTTCTTGTAGTTGAACAAGTAGTTCCTCGTCTGACATTTCTTCAATGTCGGGATGAGGTGTATAGCCGGCTAGAATCGGCCATGTTGCTCCTGGTCTACCTAGTAGACCGAGCCTGGTAATGTTTCTGTGATGTTTTAGGGCGCCTTTAAACCAGAGCTGATGCTCTTGGTATGTTAATGGAATTTCTATATCCTCGAAAGGAATGTATTCCTCTGGTGGATCATCTTCTTTGTAGAAGTGAAACATGTGTGTTACTGGATTGGATTCAGGAAATATTACCCATGAATAGAATACCTCGGTCTGAAAGGATTCGTGTGCCTCTATCACGAAAACTGCTCTACCACCTCTTGGTGGCAGATCGTGTTTTATAAGTTTTAGAGTGATGGCTCTTCTTAAGTTTTGAGGGATGTCTATAACACCCTCCTCGGTTTCAATAAAACCTGTGATATTATAAGCTGTTGCAGCTGGCTGATCCGCAGCTCCACCGTTTCCGGTCTCAGTGTCGGAGCCAGGCATTTTGTTTTTTGAAAAAATGTAGAACAAGTTTCAAGGAAACAAAGATAAGGTGCACAATATTTTGGAACACTGTATCCTTCAACGTTGAGCAAACCAAACAGCTAATATATAGGGTGTTTCCCTATCTAGCCGTGGTGGATACTTAACCCTGCACACTCCAGACATCTTTTGGAGTATATAGGTAGGGGTCTCTGAGAGAAAAAGCACGGCTGAGTTACTCAGTATCTAGCGTTAAATTACCACCTTACCAAACGTTGGGCGCCATGTAGTGTAGCTCCTATTTCCCTAATAGGCTCTGCGCATTGGAATGATATCCCCTATAGGTTTGACATAGGACTAAGGTCAGTATGTCCCTATCGAGTATATTAAACTTAATTACTTGTGCCAGCTAGCTCAAAGGCCACTAGAAACTCCTTGGATAACAAGAAGGGAGTAGTTTCTGGCAGCCGCAAAGACATGACAACTTTGTTTCCCTTTAGAATCAGAACGTGTCCCAGAGTCGTGGAAACAATAGATAACTATTTCACTCAGCTCAATCGTGCATGCTTAGTTTTCCTCAAAGTTACACAGAAAGAATAGACGGGCGTTTCAATAAAAGATTTATTGAACAGTCTTGTTTCTCGTGTAAGTTAAATGTGCTGTTATGATCACAAGACAGTATACAAGATAAATAATGGTTTGAAAGAAAGGGGACCCCTACTTAACACAATGGAAACTTGCTAGCTAGTAGGGAAAACAATGTCAGGGGAAAGAACCAAGCTAATCACAAGCATGAATGTTTAAAATTGAACAGGACAACATACACATAATCAATTGACATGGTGCTGAAATATTATCACAAAATATATTTTTTATTTCATTTCATATAAAATTTGTCATTTTTTGTCAGAATCTCAAACAATATATATATATAATTCAATACATTTTATAAAATCACAATGCAGTAACACATATTGGCATATGCAATATGATTAAACTAAATAAGAGCTTAGAGCATAATAATGCTCTTATCTGATGATACAATCTTTTTTCTTTTTTTCTTCTTATGTTTCTAACAGAGTCCAGATCTTATGTGGACTGAAAAGAGGGTCAGCGGTAGATGGAACTACGTGCGTTTCGGCAAGTTGCCTTCGTCAGGACACCGTCTCGACTTTCTCTGCATTGAACACACAATTGAATGCATTTCAATATTTGCGTACACCTATGTCTACAATGTCAATATATTTCAAATGTCCTATAGTAATTTTATTTAATCTATTTACAATAAAAAAAAATTGAAAGATATTGATGGTTCAGGTGTGTTATTAAGGGATCTGTGAAAATTAAAAGCCATGCATTCGTGGTGTAGTTAAAACCAAGTTCTGATAATAGAATTTTCGATTCATGAAGAGCGTTGTGAAAAAAGTTAGTCAAGAAAACACCCCTAATCCCATTGTGTTGTGCATCTAAAAGTCATGCATTCTATGTCTTAAGTATTCAAAAAAGGGGGGGGCGGAGGGGCACAAGGCCGGGGACGGGGCCTATTTCCATAAGTGCATTGCATGCTCACAGATGTGATAGAATATGGAGGAGAATAGTATCAACGCAACCTCTTTACACATGCATAGGAAAAACTATATATATATATATATATATATATATATATTGCAATCACCTATTGCTCTTTCCAAATGCGATTGGATGCTCACTCCAATTTCACTGTTTTACACAGATGAAAATACATGAATTCCCGAGTCTGAAAATTAACCATATATATCTCTAATTAGAGATGTTCTTCAGTTTAAAGACTTAGATTGATTGCCAAAGCTTACTTCTGTACCTTAATATATTGCTGGCAGCATCTTTATAGTCAGTAGACTATTTCAAATATTACGATTTTAGTTCAGAGGTAGTTTCGATTTAAGCAAGGATGTTCGGTCCAGTTTCAGATGTGATAGTCTATAGGAGAAAATATATATAGAACCTGGCTGATAATCTCAGTAAAAGTAATGTACTCATAGGGATTTACGTAGAAAATATATATGTGCAATCATAAACCAATTTATAGCCCATGGTTGTATAATAGTAAATACCTGTAAAGGTCCCTATATGGCCAAGGTATCCTGATAGTGGATAATATATGTTTTAGGCCATTTGTGGAAAAACATAGAGTCCTGTTAGTATCCACTAATTAGCAGATATAGGTGGTAATACGTATTACATTAGCTCTAGGTTGTACTGTATCTTGAATAGTTTAAGGAACTTTTAGTGTTCATATGTACACTCGAGTTCCTTCTATCCTTTCTTCAGCAGTAGTTGGAGCCATTTATCATTATTAACCAGCAGTCAAAGGGTTATTTGCAGATTACTGATAGTCCAGATACTTGTGCGGCAGGTGTACGCAATCAGATAGCAATTTTAACTGGATGACAAGGGCCTAAATAGTTCTTACCCGGTCTTTAATGTAGGAAATAATTTAACGTGTGTCACAATACCTATTTATAAACGCTTAATTTTCCAAATGCAATATTTATTATCATTCATTATGTCACAACACTATATTCCTATATGTTGTTTAAAACATTTAATATTGTATTACGTTGAAGGAATGGTAATTATACATCAGCGGCTCATGAGGGTACATTAGGTGTTTATAGCTGGAAGGTGCAGACTCTATTTGTTTAGTGGGTGATAAACACTATGATTTGGTTAAGCGTATTGCTTCATGGAGTTCCAATGATGAATTCTCAAAGATAGCTTTTCCTCCAGATTGAATACCCCCACACCATACGTTCTATATATGAGCCTAAAATATGGGAGTTCTATACTTTTATTGCAAACAACTTTAAGCATAAATGTTTAAACTCTAGCGTATCTGTAAAAAACGGGCGCTATGTTGTTATATACTATTTTTGATCGAAATGACCCCAGATGCCACTCCTAGGCCATACAATCTATATGTAAGCTCTTAACCTCATGGATTATATATTACAGACAACTTTAGGCATACATCCTTCAATTTAAGAATGTCTTTAAAAACACGAGCGCTATGTTGTTATTTGCTATATTTGATCAAAATAACCCCAAATGCCACGCTAGGTCTATATCTTAGGAGTATGGACAAAACACAGCAACCTTTTGTCACCGCTACTTATTTGTGACTGGATATATCTTACCTATTGTCAGCAGTACGGGGCTCTCGATCTAACGGCGTGCGAATGTTTGCAATGGTGGTATGTCCGGAGCTTGTACGTTTATAAGCGTTCGTCACTCCTTTCTCTACAGGCTCCTAATTGGATTAAATGGGTCACATGACTACATGAATCACGACGCATTGAGACGTGACTACGTCGGCCTGAAATGAAATCGGCTCCGTAAATCACGGCGCACTAGAACGTACCTGCACGGACGTGAGACAAAAGTAATAGAGATAGAGACATTATGTTAATGCATACCTTGGTCGATTGGTAATGCTATGGAATCTAATGCGCCATATTAACTAGATGTTAGTATTTATTATTATCAGATCGTAATACTGTATGGTAAATTTAATATTGTCCCTTACTTGGCTTCTTTTATATGATGCTCGATTTGGGGGATACATTTATTCATTCATGATTCTCTAATGTGGTGCATCCAATGACCAGGTGTAGCTATGTCCTCCTACTGAACGTAGGAGACATATATTCCCATCTCAATGCAAGCTAAATAAGCTGTTACATAAATGCTTCCATAGTTACTAACACCAGGGTTATACCATGCAGCTTTGCTCAGGTATATCTTCTGACACCTGAGTAAACTGATGTAATATGTTATTATTAAGACCTGAACAAGGGACCAAAATTAGCATATGAGTGCATGGTTGTTAATACAATTATTATTACTACCCGAAGGTAATCCACAAACTATGGTGATGTGGAAGATGTATAAAAATAGCCTACACAGTTCTCATCTATTGATTATATTTAATTGCATGTTCCCAAGGCATATCTTTATTAAGTCCATTTTTGAACGTGTTGAGTGTAAAAATCCAGAAAACTTCCCGTCTCTTTCTTATGTTTTCTGTTATCTGACCTTCCTTCATTTGTATTTTCTCTAAAATGAACCATTTAATTTCTTCAGCTTGATGGTTCATTTCCATACAATGTTGCACAATGGGTGCTGCGGTCTTTTGATTACGGATTGCCGATTTGTGTTCTGTGAGGCGCACATTCATAGTGCGTGCCATTTCTCCCACATATCCTTTACTACATGGGCATACCAGTATGTATATTAGATCTTTCGTTTTACAATTTGTCATGCCTTTTGAGGTGATGGTATGTCCATTAAATTGAATTGAACTGGCTTCTATGGCTTGAGGGCAAATCTTGCATATACCACATTTAAAATTACCTAAAACTGGTTGTGACCCCACAATACTTCTCTGTACTTGCTTTTTCATTGGGGGCATACGTGACCTCACTACATGATCTTTCAAATTCTTATTTTTGCGATAAGCAAATAACGGTTTTGGAATTTTTTCCTGATTGTCTTTATTGGCATTCAAAATATGCCAGTTATTGCATACTATGCGCCGTATCTGCTCATTCAGCATAATGTCTATAACACCCTCCTCGGTTTCAATAAAACCTGTGATATTATAAGCTGTTGCAGCTGGCTGATCCGCAGCTCCACCGTTTCCGGTCTCAGTGTCGGAGCCAGGCATTTTGTTTTTTGAAAAAATGTAGAACAAGTTTCAAGGAAACAAAGATAAGGTGCACAATATTTTGGAACACTGTATCCTTCAACGTTGAGCAAACCAAACAGCTAATATATAGGGTGTTTCCCTACCTAGCCGTGGTGGATACTTAACCCTGCCCACTCCAGACGTCTTTTGGAGTATATGGGTAGGGGTCTCTGAGAGAAAAAGCACGGCTGAGTTACTCAGTATCTAGCGTTAAATTACCACCTTACCAAACGTTGGGCGCCATGTAGTGTAGCTCCTATTTCCCTAATAGGCTCTGCGCATTGGAATAATATCCCCTATAGGTTTGACATAGGACTAAGGTCAGTATGTCCCTATCGAGTATATTAAACTTAATTACTTGTGCCAGCTAGCTCAAAGGCCACTAGAAACTCCTTGGATAACAAGAAGGGAGTAGTTTCTGGCAGCCGCAAGAACATGACAACTTTGTTTCCCTTTAGAATCAGAACGTGTCCCAGAGTCGTGGAAACAATAGATAACTATTTCACTCAGCTCAATCGTGCATGCTTAGTTTTCCTCAAAGTTACACAGAAAGAATAGACGGGCGTTTCAATAAAAGATTTATTGAACAGTCTTGTTTCTCGTGTAAGTTAAATGTGCTGTTATGATCACAAGACAGTATGCAAGATAAATAATGTACAGCGTAAGCAGTAGAAATAAATAATACTGCGCTAGCAGGATCTTTAGTAAATATTCATTTGCATAAATAACAGACTAAAAAATGCGAGTACTCATACGATGCATTGCTAAGCTAGTTCTACCCCAATGTACCTAACCTAGGTGTAGGGAGAGGTATGAAGTAGGTGAAGTATTCCTTACTATGGTATACTAAGAGTATGTTAAGTCTAGTATGTCTAGTATGCCAAGAGTCCCTCTAGGTTCTAGTCAGCTCCATACCTTAAGAATGAGAGAGGTAGGAATCTCTTGCCAGATTCGAACTCCAACACCCCGCAAGGGAAGTCAGATCACTGGAAGCTGGACTCTCTGCGTGCAGGGATGACAGCGTCTTCTCAGTGCGTCAGGCCGGGAAACAGGCTCCTCTGAAGTCGAGGTCTCCTCTAGTTTACAAGGGCTAGGGAAGGTATATTTATACCTGAGAGGTACCTCAGAATGTTAGCATTGACGTGAATCGGACAGCGGAAGACGTCATGAATGAACCCCTAAGGTATAATGGTTCATGCATAATAGATGAGTCCTTGAAGAAATCAATAGTCCTGTGCTAGGGAAACTCCCGAAGCCTAAGGGTCTGTTCTTCAAGAACTCGTTGTGACGTTAGGGTGGACGGATGTCGGAGACCATGCCTGTATTTGGAGTGCACGGTTTAATGCCTAAATAAGGACTGGGATTTTATGCCTATATAAGGGCAGGGCGAGTTGTGCCTATATAAGGACATGATACAGGAAAGCCCGTGTATGGACACCCTAAGAGGAATACAACACTTGGGAGGGGTCACCTTTTTTAAAAATCGGGACGATAATACTTGTTGACCATGTACTTGGTAACGGGGCATGTATTAAATTATTAAAAACATTTAAAAGAAGAGGCGCCCAAAAGTCTGGTTTATATTTAATAAGGTCAATAGGTAGGCCGTCAGGGCCCGGGGCTTTATTGCCCACACTCTGGTGGATGGCTTCCTCAACCTCAGGCAGCGTTATCGAGATCCTAGTTAGGGCCCTATGCTTAAAGTGATCAACTTCTTGTGCAGGGGCATTGTAGATCATGGAAAAATGATTTTCCCATTCCGCACTTGTTATGGTACAGCTTATGGGGGATAGTAACTGTCCCGTTGCCCTCAAGTCTTTGACAGCTGCCCAAAAAGCGTTCCCCTTTTTTAGGCTTGCGGTTTTGGCGAGTGCTTCCCAACAGTTTTCCAAAATCTTTTCTTTCCTTTTAATGATCGCTAACTTATATCTCTGCCTTGCTAATTTCACAAGAGAATTACACCTTGGACTAGTCAACAGTGCCTTACGTAGCTGTCTATTAGCCTCGGAACACTCATGATCAAACCATCTGGGTCCACGTTGCCATGATGGAATAGGCTTTGATAGTAGAGATTTAATAGCCGAGCAGAGTTTATTGAAATCATGGACTGCCTCAGGGTGGGGATCGAGGGCCAATAAACAAGAATTAATGAGGTACGAATTGGCCTTAGCTAATGTCTGGAACAAACCGGTGTTGTTAATACCCCACCAAATCAATCTTAGGTTGTCAGTAGAAGGTAACAAATTCCTGGCACCACATTCTGAGGTGAACGTGGGACGGGGGGACAATCTCAGCACTGTTTTAATTGGATTGTGATCCCCATGAATTGTTGAAATGACTTCAGCTTTCACTAAATAATCCTCTAGAACAGGGGAGATAAAAACATAATCTATAGTGGAGGCACAGCCCCTACCTCTAACTGTCGGCTCTGGAGGGTTATTGTCTAGTGTTACACCCGCAATTTCCATGACATTAATAAGGTTATGAGTATTTAGATGTGCTGACAATTCCACACCCCTGCGGCAAATTTGCCCGCTGCTACAGGGCCATGTGCTGGATGACATGTGTGATAATTTTGCATTAAAATCACCTCCCAGACAGATGCCAGCTGTTTTAGTGAGTTCTTTATGGTGATCTAAGTTAGCAATAAAATCAAATAAATTGATGTAATTTCCATTAGGTATCGAATAAAAATCATTATTGTAAAAATTTATTAAATAAAGGGAGACGGACCTTTTGTATAATAGAACTTGAAAATTATTACTTTGGGAACATAAAACCTTAATACTACCGCCTGCAGCAGTGTTTATCCAAATTGACAAACCCCCGAGGGTCGACCAGACTTGGGGATTGGGACTACAATATTGCAACATTTAAACCCATCAATATGTAATTCCTGAGTTGCCCATGTCTCTTGGAACATATCTATGTCCTGCTCTCTTACCAGTTTTAACCAATCTGGGTCCCCCAACCTGGACTGGAGGCCTGCTACTATTTTTAATCAGTGTGAAAATGGTTGCACATTTGAAAAATAGAAAAGGATAAAGGCAGTTTTGCAAAACTCAATTCAGATGCAATTTGCTGGGGCTAGTTCTGTCAAACCCAGATCCTCATCGTGCATGGCATCTCATCAGCTACAACATTGCAAGCAACAAGCACCCATCTTTTTCTTTTTTTCTTCCAGGTTCAAGATGGATCTGAAGTGCAACATGGCCAATTGCAGATATTTAAGTGAGAACCTATCATTTCATAAGTAGTTGATATTAATCAAATGCTTATATATTACCACATACCATACTCCAAGCTTCAAATGCTTGGATATCATTTATGTTTGCAATCCCAAAAGTCAAGAGGAAACCGTTACAAAACAAGAGCGAACATGCCTGAAAACAGACTTGTGTCTAATGCACACCTACCAATTCAAGCCAGTTCCCTTCAAGGATGTCTACCTCTTTGGCTGGTTAAGATGTCAATATGTGCTGCATAATAATTGAGTAAGAGTGAAAATCATTCTTCCTCCTGAAAGACACTCTGTGAAACTCAGCAATTGGTCACGGTATGCGCAGGTTATGCAAGCAAACAGAGCTGTTTAACCTGTTGGAGACTGTGTTGCAGGGAGTGCAGCCCTTCTTAAACGGAACTGGACAAAACATGCATTAATATGGCCCTAGGAGAGGCATTCAATTCCTTTGCAGGTCTCCTCTCAAATGTTGAACTTTGGCACATGCAAAACTCACAGCAGGGATATTAGCATAAGTATATAGCATTTACCTCGAATTGACTACACATAATTATCTCAATAATTGATCCATGGTTATAAAAACAATGCTATTTTCTGTCTACTTCATTGAACACCCTGCAACATCACCCCTCCCCATCCTCACTTGTTGATTCTGTGGCAAGAAACAGACTGGGCAAAGGAAATGGAGATGGCTATGCACACCTGGAAGACAAACCCTTCCTAGACAAGGCCACTCTTTATTTGCTTATGACAAAGAGGGTCTGATTACAAGTCAGATGAACCAAAATTAATGCATGTTTTTGTGTGTTAAATTTTCTCTACCTGCTTACTACTGGTCAGGTTTTTCCACACACAGATTTATCAGGTGTGGAAAAATTGTATGAGAATCTAGCTGCTACAGCAGTATGTAGATATTAAAGATTTCCAATTACAGATCAAGACAGTTTCAATTGTTA
>CAWUFW010001273.1:1702500-1705000 GCA_963921515.1 Calotriton arnoldi
CGGGGCTGGTGCTGCATCCCAGGGTCCCAGGTAGGGCTGGGCGTAGTTGACGTAGCGCCACTACGCAGAATTTTGGAAAAAATGTGTGGAAAACGAGCGCACGTCCTGAGGGTCCCTCGTGCCTGGGCAGGCTCCCCGATCTCCCCGGCCTGGCTGGGTTGAGCAGCACGGACCGGCCCCAGGGACTGCGTTTCGGTCAGGGCCTGGGGTTTGGGAGCCCCCGTCCTGCCGCCTGCCAAGTGTCCATCTGCCCGGGACAAGGGTCCCTGGTGCAGAGCCCCGGAGACCTGCAAGGGCATGCGGAAGCCCTACCGCTATGGCTCGGCTCGGGGCGGGCTGATGGCAGTCCTTTCGGTCCCAGCCATCTGGTCGCACCTCTCCCCTCGGCCATCTGGTCGCACGCAATGCATTCCAATGGGGCGACCAGATGGCCGGGCCGCCCTGGAAGTCCCGATGAGGGCTTATTTGCCTCCCGGATCCCAGCCAGGGCTCCAGGAGGTCGGGCACGTTCGCGCCCAGGGTCCCCTGAGCCTCGCGGTGCGCACGGATTCCCAGAAAGCGGGGTAGCCTTCCTCCGGATTACTAGGGGCAGGGTATGCCGGGACACCCCTCCCGGGCTGGCGGTTCTCTGCCGGGGACCAGATGGGCTATGCCCGGACAACACCTCTCGAGGCATCCGGGGCTCCCTCCTCCGGCCCACGGTGTGGCAAGGTGCCCGGGACGGGCTCCATGGGTCCCGGGCAGCCCGGGCCCGAGAGCTCCGGTGGTCCTCCCCGTGCCTGAGGCCCAGCCGGGGTCCCCGAGCCCCCCAGGACGCGGAGCCCCCGAGCCCTGCGTGGGCAGGCGGGAGCCCTACCGCGAAGGCTCTGCTCGGGGCGGGCAGATGGGAGTCCTTTCGACCCCGGCCATCTGGTCGCACACAATGCTTTCCAATGGGGTGACCAGATGGCCGGGCTGCCCTGGAAGTCCCGATGAGGGCTCATTTGCCTCCCGGATCCCAGCCAGGGCTCCAGGAGGTCGGGCACGTTCACGCACAGGGTCCCCTGAGCCTCGCGGTGCGCACGGATTCCCAGAAAGAGGGGTAGCCTTCCTCCGGATTACTTGGGGTAGGGTATGCCGGGACACCCCTCCCGGGCTGGCGGTTCTCTGCCGGGGACCAGATGGGCTATGCCCGGACAACACCTCCCGAGGCATCCGGGGCTCCCTCCTCTGGCCCACGGCGTGGCAAAGTGCCCGGGACGGGCTCCATGGGTCCCGGGCAGCCCGGGCCCGAGAGCTCCGGTGGTCCTCCCCGTGCCTGAGGCCCAGCCGGGGTCCCTGAGCACCCGGGACGCGGAGCCCCCGAGCCCTGCGTGGGCAGGTGGGAGCCCTACCGCGAAGGCTCTGCTCGGGGCGGGCAGATGGGAGTCCTTTCGACCCATGCCATCTGGTCACACGCAATGCTTTCCAATGGGGTGACCAGATGGCCGGGCTGCCCTGGAAGTCCCGATGAGGGCTCATTTGCCTCCCGGATCCCAGCCAGGGCTGCAGGAGGTCGGGCACGTTCGCGCCCAGGGTCCCCTGAGCCTCGCGGTGCGCACGGATTCCCAGAAAGCGGGGTAGCCTTCCTCCGGATTACTAGGGGCAGGGTATGCCGGGACACCCCTCCCGGGCTGGGGGGTTCTCTGCCAGGGACCAGATGGGCTATGCCCGGACAACACCTCCTGAGGCATCCGGGGCTCCCTCCTCAGGCCCACGGTGTGGCAAAGTGCCCGGGACGGGCTCCATGGGTCCCGGGCAGTCCTCCCCTGGGCGCCCGGGCCTGAGAGCTCCGGTGGTCCTCCCCATGCATGAGGCCCAGCCGGGGTCCCCGAGCCCCCGTGAAGCGGAGCCCCCGAGCCCTGCATGGGCAGGCGGGAGCCCTACCTCGGCTCAGCACGCCTCAGCTCGGCTCGCCTCGGCTCGGGGCAGGCAGATGGGAGTTCTTTTGACCCCGGCCATCTGGTCGCACGCAATGCTTTCCAATGGGGCGACCAGATGGCCGGGCCGCCCTGGAAGTCCCGATGAGGGCTCATTTGCCTCCCGGATCCCAGCCAGGGCTCCAGGGGGTCGGGCACGTTCGCGCCCAGGATCCCCTGAGCCTCGCGGTGCGCACGGATTCCCAGAAAGCGGGGTAGCCTTCCTCCAGATTACTAGGGGCAGGGTATGCCGGGACACCCCTCCCGGGCTGGCGGTTCTCTGCCGGGGACCAGATGGGCTATGCCCGGACAACACCTCCCTAGGCATCCGGGGCTCCCTCCTCCGGCCCACGGCATGGCAAAGTGCCCGGGACGGGCTCCACGGTTCCTGGGCAGTCCTCCCCCGGGCATACGGGCCCGAGAGATCGGGCTGTCCTCCCCGTGCCTAAGGCCCGGCAGGGGTCCCCGAGCACCCGGGAAGCAGAGCCCCCGAGCCCTGCAAGGGCAGGCGGGAGCCCTACCGTGAAGGCTCGGGGGTGGGCAGATGGGCGTCCTTTCGGTCC